>JAQZBX010015934.1:0-37013 GCA_029593785.1 Cabassous unicinctus
TGGCTCAGTCGATAGAGCCCCCGTTTACCATGTGTGAGGCCCCGGGTTTGCTTCCCGGGGCCTCCTTGTGAGGGCAGGCCGGCCCGCACGGCGTGAGGGGCTGATGCAGCGGGACCTCACAGCAAGGGGAAGATAAGCAGACACGGAGAAGACACACAGCGAATGGACACAGCAAGCACAAGCAGCAAGGGGGGGATAAATAAATAAATAAATAAATCTTTAAAAAAATAAATAAATAAAAATAAAAAATAAAAGTAATGATAAACCAATGGTGTTAGACATACAATGTATAAAGATATGATTTGTAATAATCACAACAAAAAGTTGGGGGAGTAGAGGAGTATAGGAAAAGTACATATGTATGCCATTGAAGTTAAGTCAATGTCAAATGAAACAGGCTTATTATAGATTAAGGATGTTAAATTTAAGCACCATAGCAACCACAAAAAAATATATGAAAAATATATACAGAAAGAAGTGATAAGGGACTCAAAATGGTACAATATAAAAAGTCAATAAATGTGAAAATAGGCATTAATAGAAGAATTAAAAGGCAGAAAAAGTATAAAACTTACAAAAACCTTAAAGAAAAATGTATTATCAGTAGCTACTTTAAATGTAAATGGATTAAACTCCCCAGTCAAAGGCAAAGATTGGTAGAATGGATAAAAACATGACCCAACTATACGGTTTTTACAATAGATTCACCTTAAATTCAAAGGCATAAATAGGTTGAGAATGAAAGAATGGAAAAATATATACTATGCAAATAGTAACCCAAGGAAAGCTGCAGTGGCTATACTAATATGAAATAAAATAGACTTTAAAAAAACTGTTACAAGGGGAAAGAAAGGTCACTATATTCTGATAAATGGGACAATTCAACAAGAAGACATAAAAATTCCATTTACAGTAGCAATTAAAGATATCAAATACCTAGGAATAAATTTAACCAAAGATGTAAAGTATTTATACACAGAAAACTATAAAACATTATTAAAAGAAATCAAAGATGATTCTAAATAACTAGAAGAACATTCTGTGTTGATGGATTGGAAGACTACATATTGTTAATATGTCAATTCTACCTGAAGAGATTTACAGATTCAATGCAATGTCAATCAAAATTCCAAAAGCCTTCTTTTTCAGCAAAGGAAAAGTCAATCATCAAATTTATATGGAAGCTTTAGGGTTCCGAATAGCCAAAACCATCTTGAAAAAAGAACCAAGCCTAAGGATGTGCATGTCCCAATATTAAAACTTATTACAAAGCTGTGTGGTACTAGCACAAGGACAGGCATAGAGAGCAACAGAATCGAATTCAGAGTTCAGAACTGTACCATCACATATGTGCCCAAATGATTTTGGGGAGTCATAGTGACTCAATGAGGAAAGAAGAGCATTCAACAAATGGTGCTGAAAAAAGTGGACATCCGTATGAAAAAGAGTGAATGTGGATCCTTACACCATATCCCAAAATTAACTCAAAATTGTATACCTAAGGTACAAATATAAGAACCGAAAGTATAAAACCGCTAGAAGAAAACACAGGGAAGCATCTTCAGGACCTTGTAGTAGGCCATGGTTTCTTAGACTTTACAACAAAAGCATGAACAACAAAAGAAAAAATAGATAAATGGGACTTTATCAAAATTAACAACTTTTGTGCTTCAAAGTGTTTCATAATGAAAGTAAAAGGACAATCTGAAGAATTGGAAAAATATTTAGCAGTCAAATATCTGATAAAGGTTTCATATCCAGAATACATAAAGAAATCCTAAAACTCAACAATTAAAAGAAATAGCCCAATTTAAGAATGGGCAAAAGATGTAAAAAAACATTTCTCCAATGACATACAAATGTCCAAAGTACACATGAAAAGATGCTCCACATCATTAGTCATTATGGAAATGGAAATCAAAACCAAGTGAGATATCATTTCACAGTCACTAAATGGTTACTTTTTTTTTTAATGGAAAATAACAAGAGTTGGGAGAATTTGGGTAAAAAGGAACACTTGTTCCTAATTAGTGGGACTATAAAATGGTACAGCTGCTCTGGAGAAGAGTTTGATGGTTCCTCAGCATATTAAGTGTAGAATTACTGTATGTTCCAGCAATTGCACTTCTAGATATATACTCAGAACAATTGTAAGCAGGGACTCAAACAGATATTTGCACACCTGATGTTCATGATGGCATTTTTCACGATTGCCAAAGGATGGAAGTAACCCAAATGTCCAACAGATGAATGATTAAACAAAATATGCTATACACATAAAACAGAATATTATTCACCTGTAAAAGGAATGAAATTTTGATACATGCAACAACATGGATGAACAATGAAGACATTATGTTGTGTGGAATAAACCAGGCACAAAAGGACAAATACTGTATGATCTCACTGATATGAAAAAAGTAGAATAAGCAAATCCATAGAGTCACAATCTAGAATACAGATTACTAGGGACTAGGGTGAGAGTAAAGAATAGGGAGTTAAAGCTTAATTAGTACAGAATTTCTGTATGAGGTGAAGGAAAAGTTTTGGTGTTCGATGGTGGTAAACATGCAAATGTCATTAAAACCACTGAAATATATATTTGAATGTGGTTGTATAATATGCTACTAGAATAATTTTAAAAACCATAGGACTGTACCACACAAACAGTGAAACTTAATGTAAATTATGGACTGTAGCTAGCAGTAAAATTATAACAATATTTTTTTTCATCAGTATTAATAAAGGTACCACACAAATGTAGAGTGTTAATAATAGGGAAAACTCTGTGAGGGAGGTATATTGGAACTCTGTATTTTCTGCATAATTTTTCTGTTATCGTACAACCTCTCTAATAATAAAATTGTAAAAATTTTTTAAAAAGTCTCTAAGAACTAGGCAATAAATGTATACCAAATCCATTATAAAAACATATGCAATAACATTCTGATTTGGGTTTGTAATAACTTTTCCCATAGATTTATGAGGTGGTTAACAGATGGGAATAATAACATTTCAAAAAATTAAAGTATTCTGTTTTCCTACCCATCAATACAGTAGCGGTATGTTGCACGCATGCATATATACATATATATAAGTACATATCACTATGCTTTGTGAAGCAATGACGCCAACACAATTTAAAACTTTGAACCCTGGATCATATGAAATTAATTTTAACATGTACTTATTTAAAACTTATGTACAGCTCTGTGCCAATTTAATATTCTCAAGCAGAGTTCGAAGCATTTCCCCAGTCTGGCCCTGCTGGCCAGCCCGCTGTGTCACAGAAGCCTTCCAGCCCACACAATTCCCCTACTTTCCTTAATGGCCTTTTTAACTACCTTCTCTTGAATAACAGCCTAACATTTAACCTCAGCATTTAATACTTCTTCCTTTTGAAATGCCCTCTCATCTATTTTCTACTGATTCAGTTCCCATTTATAATATAAAAACTTGCTCAAACCTCATGGCCACCCAAGCCTGAAAAAATTGTTCCTTTATCTTTATTCTTATCTCATTTATTATTCACATGCCAGACAGTCCAACATTCCCTGTTGTTTCTTCTTCTTTTGTTGCATACAGTTTTCTCATCATGATTTACATTTTATTTTAAATATTTCAACCCATTTCATAAACTCCTTTGTATAATGTTAATGGCTTTAATTTCCTTCAGTTCTCTGGACTAGGTCCTAGAGGACCTTGCAGATATTAGTTTCCTAGTAAATATCTGTTGCTAGGACAGGAATGCTACCATATTTCCCAAAAAATTTAAAAATTAATTTTTTTCTACAGACATTGAAACAAAGCTACTAGTATAGCCAGCATATGACTCAATCTGATATTTTTTTAATTACCACATCATTTCTTCTGTGAAGCCAGCCAAATCATCTGTCACATCTACAAAATAATGCTCTATTTATTTGATATACTATGCCTTTAAAGGATCTTTTAAAATGTGTGCCTCAAATTTGGGGAAGCATTTTGGAAGATGACACTTGTAAGAACACATCCAAATGGTTTGGGTAAGGATAGAGCTATGATATTGTAACTCACACCCTGCTGGTCACACTCTTCAAAGAAAAATTCTCCAAATAAATTAAAGCCAGGCTCCACTATAATTCTAGAAAAGTGTTTTAATTTTAATGTTTCTTAATAGAGTGATAGTAAGAAAAATTCAAGTTGTTTTTGAGGAAGACAGTAAAATGTACCACTTATCCAGCTTTCAGAATGGCAAATTGTTCTTAATGGACAAGGAAAAGCAAATAAGGCAGCTAAATGAAAAATCTGAGGCACCACCAATTTTACAGGAGAGTTTTAGTGTCTATAAAAATGGCAAAATTGACTTCTATACATAAATAAATAAGGCAGAAATGAACTCAAATAGATGTTTTGGTTATTAATATTCATAATATTCATACTTACCTTTACTGAAGGCTTAGTATGTTCCAAACACTGTGCCTTAGCTTTCACACAAATTATAACTTTTATTTTATTTTATTTTATTTTATTTTATTTTATTTTATTTTATTTATTTTATTTTATTTTATTTTATTTTATTTTATTTTATTTTATTTTATTTTATTTATTCTATTTTATTTTATTTTATTTTTTCTTTTACCGGGAGTCCCCGGGGACCAAACCCAGGTTCCTCCATATGGGAGATGGACGCCCAATCTTTTGAGCCACGTCCATCCCTGACATTTTATACACCCAAAATTTGGGGAAAAAACTAGTTGATAACATTAGACCCATTTTAAAAATAACAAAACCAAACCCTAAATAGGGGGTGTGGTTTAAGTTACAGATTGTCTGACTCCAAACTATTTGTGCACAATAATTAAGCTCTGTGGTAGACTGACAAATTTTTCTTCATTAAATATTAAAAATTGATAATTAAAGTTATAGAGTCATTCAGGAGCTTAGATTAACAGAGTGCATCAATATTATACTTTTTATTTTCTTAACTGCTCAATATAATTTTCTTCCAATTAAAACAGTTCCAGATTTACATCTTATCACATGAGATAGCTGTGTAATGATAATGAAGTGTTTCACTTATACAATTAATATTTTACTTGTAGTCATGATTTTGCTTTGGCCAAAAAAACTTATTTTACTGTTGAAGTATGATAAAAATACTTTGGTCTCAGTAGAATTATATATTAACAGATACTAATGGACAAGAACACCAGGGAAAAAATAACTGATTGGCATGTTCAAGTTTCAAGCTTTTGTTAAATAGATATAAAAAAAAGGGTCTGAGAAGATACAGGCTCTATACAGTCACATCCACACATAGTCTGAATTAGTGTTAATTTGCATGCAAATCTACAATAATAAAATTATTTCCCCCCATCTAGCACAAAAATAGATAAATGTAAGGTTATGCTTGGTTATTTCTTAAAGTTAAAGAAATTCTCACTCTCTTATAAATGAAAGAAATATTTTGAAATCTGATTACTACAATTTTATAAATAACAATTGTAGTAATAACAGCAATCACGACATTGGATTAGACTTCTCTTGTTCGCATGAGAGATCTTTTAAGCTTCAAAACCGATGAAAGAAAAAAGAGAACAAAATTACTTTAGACTCTTCCAAGACCAAAATAACATCATTTTTTACATTTGATATTTTTCCCTGTCAGCAGCCTGGTCTACTATTTCTTTTTGTATATGGAATAGGCCAAGAAGCTTACATTTTAGAAAATAGTCCAAAGTTAAAGTAGTGTTCTTACCACAATATTAATAACAGACAGAATTTTGTTAGCAGAGCACATATCTTTTCTTTTTTCCTTTCTTACCCACGATGGATCTTAAGTGAGTGTGAAAGGAAACGAGCACAGAATCGAGGCAGGTTCCAGTGAAGTGACTGAGCTAAGGTTTATTGAAGACTCCAACTGCAGTAATGGCTTTGTCTAGATCTCCTTGAAGTTCTATGAGTTTCTGCCTCGCATATGTTGATGCATTTTTGTTAGGTAAGAACACATTAAGGATGGTTATGTCTTCTTGGAGATTGACACCACCTTGATAACAGGTTTTGAAATTTGGCAGAGTGTTCAGAAGAACTCAAATGAAGGCTTTTGTTCAGTAGATATAAAACTATGACACGTAGGCCTAATATTAGAGAAGAAAGTGAGAATCTGATATTTATAGAACTGAAATTCCATTATGCTTTGATATTGAAAGTGAAAACACAAGTAGAATGTTCTCATCTGAAAATATTTTGAAATGATTGAAATATACTATTTTTCATATTATGAAAAATGGAATATATTATATGCTACAAACTCTTAACATTTAAAAAGAACAATCAAGCAGAGAACTAATACAGCAGAGTATTAAGAACTTTAAGTTGAAAGCTGTGGGACCTTGGGCAAGTCACTTAAAACACGGATTGCTTCTTCCCTTCTCCAAAATGAAATCATTGAATTGAATTATCTATGAAGTCCCTTAAACTTGTAAAATTATATAATTCTAAGAAGAAACACACTATTGAAAAAATATTCCTGATATAAGCACCTTTGCAGAAAAAGTATTTTCTTATAAATTCTGAGAAGTGATAGAAATAATAGAGAAATGGAGCAATGAATAATGCAAATAGATTCTTTAACCTAAGGGAAATAGTAAATAAAATTAAGCAAAATAAAAAATGACTTCTTGAAATATTTAGATATTATTTCCAGTTTTAGAATGATTATTTCTTATAATAGGAACATTTTACTATATAATATTGAAGTACCTAAAACATCATTCAATCTAAAATGATGAGTAAACTCACGGAGGTAAACTCTAGTGTATAGACTGAATGTGGGTTGAGAATGAGAGCTAATGCTTAATGTATGTAGAATTTTTAATAAGGTTTAATTGTAAAAGTGTAGAAATGAATAGAGTTGATGGTAACACATTATAGCGAGTATAACTAACTGCTGATTTATACATGTGAGTGTGGCTGAAAGGGGTAGTCTGCGGATGTACTATTTCAATTGAAAGCAAGCTAGAGATAATGGAAGGACTAGTATAACAGTGATTTTGGTGGTGGATGCAGATTGTGGTTAATAGTATAAGAAGGTTTTTCTTCTACGAATTGTTAAGAATATGGTGTAAACGTGGGAAAATTACAACTAATGTAACTTATGGATTATAGTTAACAATAATTTTGCAATATTTTTGCAGCAATAGCAAAGAAGATAGTATATTCATTCTAAGGGCCAACAATAGGGGGTGTAAGGGGGTATGGGATTTTTCCTTTTGGAGTAATGAAAATGTTCTAAAATTGATTGAGGTGATGACAGCACACGTCTGTGATGAATATGAAAAGTGTACTGAGTGTACACTTTTAATGGATTGTACAAAGCATGGGACTGTATGACACAATGAATCCTGTGGTGGAAGATGGACTGTGGTTAAGGAAACAAATATGAGAATGTTTGTTCATGAACTATAGTAAGTATGTAATACTAATACAGGTTGTTAATAACCAGGTGAGCTGGGAGAAAATACACCAAATATAAGATATTGGCTATAGTTAGTAGTAATGTTTTGACAATGCTCTTTCATAGTTCATAACAATTGTTTCACAACAATGCCAGGTGTTGGTGGTGGGTGATGTATGGAAGCCCTGTATGATGACAGGCATGTTAGTTTTGTAACTTCACAACTTTTACTATACACTTATTATTTATGGATATTCATGCATGAATGATAAACTTCAATAAAAAGTTTTAAAAAATCATTCAATCAGCAAATATTTATTGAACATCTACTTTGAAACAAACTATATTTTGGGTCATTGTTTTAGGTGCTTGGATTACAGCAGTGAAAAGATAAAAATCCCTGCCCTCAAGAATCTCACATTCTAACTTTACACATAAACATAAACACATTACACATGTGCATAAATATATTTTGGGCACCATGTGGCTATGTCCTAGAAAGATGTAGTCAAAGAAACAGTCCAACAATATCCAAAGAAATTAAATTATACAGATCTGTACTTCCACAATGGATCTTTAAATCCCCCTTTCTCTCCTCTCCAATCTTCTTAATGGTCAAAGCTATTCTAATCTTTCACTCTCCAAACCCTTCACCTTTGGTTCTCAATTCCAGTTCTTCCCACTTCTCAGCACAGGTTAATTTTTCTTTCTTCCTTTATCACCTCTATCTCACAGCTTATTTTAGGATAATGAATGTTTGTAAAAATGATGCAATATCACATCTTCTCTATTCCCAAGTTTCTTACGTAGATCCATCTATTCCTTAACTGGAATCTTTGCAAGAATACTTAGTAGGTGATATATTTATTGAGTGGCTTCATATTTCAGAATGTACCTTATATTTAAGTAGAATTTGACTGACTAAAATATTCTGTAACCACTCACCTTTTTCTCAGGATTTCATATTCATTCATTCCTTCCTTCCTTCAACAAGTATTTCACGCTATGTGCCAGGCACTGTTACAGATGCATGGAAAAACCAGTGAACTGAGATCTCGTTCCTGCTCTTTTAGGGACCTTCCGTAGAAGGATGAAGCAAACTCAGCTCCATTTTCTTCTGACATTGATAGTTGCTGTGAAGATAGTTAAAGCCTAATTGATTTTTGCTCTTTCAAATTTCTTGCTTTTTTCAGTTTAAATGCTTGAATAATTACATTTTCATTCTTATGAATTTAGTAGCTTTAACAAGATAGGACTTAGCATGTGTGCCCTTTAAATTTGCAGATTGAATCGTTCATTTCAGGGAAATGTTTCTGTGCTGTATCATTTCGTGTTTTCACTTTCATGTAGGTTATCTGTTGCAGAGATAATAATTCTATGTGAGATTATTTTGTCTGACCCCTTAATAGTCTCTTCTGAGACTATACATATATATAAAATTTTCCCTCTGCTTTTACTATGATTTTCTCCATCCTTTCTTCAATTTCAGCAATTTAATTTCAGCTGGGCCTATTCTCCTCTGAGGTTTCGTTCGTTCTGTAGGAAGCTATTTTGATAGGATGGTATTTTGACATCATTTCTCGTTATATTGCTGGTTCTTAACTTGGGGAGCTCTCTCTAGAATCTCCAATTATTCTAATAGAGTGTGACAGAATTTTAGATTTTAAGGGACTTCATTTCCGGATTCTATGAGATCTCTTAGTCTTCTGTGGCTGTAACAGTTTGAAGGCTATTCTGTTATAGTCATTGTGAAAAAAGAAATAGGGCTAAACTGGAGCTGTTTGATTATTGTTCGTGGAATGGGGTTCTGCTCCTCTTCTGCTATTTAATAGTTTTCTTCCTCTCTATCCTGTGAGAGATGTGTCCTATTTCTGGGACAGTGATACTTTTGCAATTCATGAGGCTCCTCTATTCTGGATCCCTGAAAATAACACTTCTTTATAAAAAGGCAACCCTGCTTCCATATAAAAAGGCAGCCCTATATGTTATTTTTTTCATCGATCTCTACAAAAATAACATTTCCATAATCTATCAAAATAGGAATTAGGTAAGTACATACCTTAAGTTGCCTCTTTCCAAATGTTGAACATTGTTGAAAATTCTTATATCAAGCCATCACAGCTGCCTTGGCCCAGCAATGGGGTTAGGAAACACACAAGTTTCTTCTACTTGTATGCATAAATGCCATAGATCATGGAGTAACATTTTTATCTAATACTTTTATCTAAGTGAAATAACCCAAGTGGGACACTTAGAAATGATAGCAGGAAGGCCTAAGCTTAAAGCAAGAACTGAAAACACATACCTTTACAAGCTGTGACTTTGTAGAGACACATGTGAATGTCATTAAGCATGAGACGTCATCCTGTGCTTGCAGTCGGTATGTTGGGGATCCGGGTTATGCTTCAGAGCTTGACACAAACAACTAAACTCTAAGGAGACATGGAAGCAGGATGCCCTTTTAGTTTTACATTGAGTGTTGTGTGAATGCCACTGGGGAGCTCACCAAGTTTTCCTCATGTCCTGTGAATTAAATAAAGATAGCAAACTAGAGAGTGCCTTAGTGACCTAGAAGATGCTAGAAACGGGAGTCCCAAGAAGGACCAACTTGATGGAGAGCAGATATTGCGAGTTTTCACAACTGACAGTAAAGTAAGTTATTGAGGACCACTGCAGGCTTCAGCAAACCCTGATTCGGAGAAACAAGTGACAGCTGGATGTTTTAAACAGCTATTAAAAGGCAGCCACCTAACTGGGAGATCCAAAGACGGCAGAGCCAGCAGACTTACCAACAGACTGGAGGTACAGTAATGAGGCAGACAGGACATTGGAGAACTCCTGGAGGAGAAAACATAAATTGCTGATTTTTTCAAAATACCTTTACTCTAGAGAGAAAACGAATATAAGATGTCTCCTCCAGGAAAACTGATAGGATTTCAAGGCTCCATACATCTGGATTTGTTCTCAACCACCGACAGAGATTTTTATTTTAAACTCATCCATTGTAGCCTTATGTAGGACAGAGGAACATAATGTTACTTTTAATTAAAGCAGTCAAATAAACCTTCAGACCATCATGGAGCCCACCTCTGTGACATCAACCCCAGGAGGTAACACAGTCTCTTCAGGTATCAAACTAGGATGTCGTGTCTGCCTCTACCCCATCTGATGTCTAGATCCCATGGAGATTTCTCTAATCAACAGGCGTGGAAGTGCCACACTTCAGGTACTTGTCAGGATTCAACGATAAATAGGCTGTGATGCAGCCCTTGCCTGAGGCTTTTTTGAGAGACATGGATGACAGACAGAGTCTAAGATCATGTTCAATTTGAGTTTCTCCAAGCACCTTCCCTGTGTTGTCAAGTGTCAAGTTCAAGAAGAAAGTAGATCTGGACCACATTGTCTTAGTTCCCTGTAGAAAGAACTTTGGTGATCTAAGGTTTTAATGTTATCTCTTCCATCATGCTCAGAGTTACACTTTAAAGAACTTCAATATAAGAAATTATATCATTGATGTGGAGGCAGTGGCCACTGGAGGTTCTGAGGGCAGGGAGAGGGAAAAACAGGTGTAATAGGGGGGCTTTTTTGGGACTTGGGAATTGTCCTAAATGACATTGCAATGACAGATACAGGCCATTGTATATCCTGCCATAACCTACAGAATTGGATGGGAGAGAGTATAAACTACAATGTAAACTCTAATCCATGCTTGGTAGCAATGCTCCAAAATGTGTTCATCAATTGTGATAAATGTACCACACTAATGAGGAATGTTGTTAATGTGGGAAAGTGTGGGAGATGTGGGCAGCAGGGCATGTGGGAATCCCCTATATTTTTTATGTAACATTTATATAATCTAAGTATCTTTAAAAAAATAAAAATTAAAAAAGAACTCCAATTTAAAAAGAATTAATTTTTAGTTTTTAAGAAGACTCTTGAATTGCAGACACTTGAGACAACATACTAAATTATAAGCAATCTATTTTTCATCAAAAACAGAGTCAATTAAATATTTGTTTCTCTAGATCAGATTCTATAATGTTGTATAAGGGCATAGACTCAGGAACCCAGTAGACTAGGTCCAAATTCCAGCTATTCCACTTACTGGTTGTATGATATTAAGCGAGTTACCTCATGTGTGAAATGAGGATAATCATAGCACCAGCTTTATAAGGTAAGGGTTAAATAAGTTAATGTATGTAAAAGGCTTAGATAACTGACACAGAATAAAAAAATTGCAAAAAGGCAGGGAAGACATGTCAGTAGCTTGCACTCAGCAAGTAGCAATAGAGGTAGAGAGAAGCAGAACAGATTTGAGAGAGATTTACAAGGTAATATTGACAGGGCTTGTTACTGAATTGAAAATGGAATATAAAGGAGGAGGATTCCAAACATAACATCTAGATTTCAGACTTAAACAACTGCAGGAGTGGTGATATCGTACACAGATATAGAGTTCACTGAAAGAGGACCACAGATTCTGATTTTGGTTTACACATATGGAGTTTAGGTGCCTTCAAATACCTCTTGACAGGTGGATATTCAGTTCTGGAACATACTGAAACAGTCTGGACTGGTTATGTAAATCTGGAAGTCATCAGCTTCCAGATGAGGCTAAGATTGGCTAGGGGAAGAATTTCAAATGAAAAGAAAATGGAACAAGGACTAAGATCTGAGGAACTCCTAAGAATATTATAACATCATCACACCAATACACTAATTTATATACTCTGCACACTGACACACCCACCCCGTTTGTTTAAGTCAACTCTTAAATATCCACAGGAATAGGAAGTGGAGAGGGTGGACTAGATTACCCCAAACTGAAAGAAGCAAGACAGAGCTTTTCAAAACATGATATAAAACGGGTTTAATATAAATGTATTTTAATAATTATGCCCAATATTGAGAAATTAGGTGCACTTGATGATGATGTGTGGCACCGTGAAGGAACATATTACTGCCTTTCTCTCTAACCCAGGTGACCTCACAATTCGGTCAGTCTGCAATGAATAAATTAGCTGATTACTCATAACTGGGTTTCTCCTAGTTTGTTATTCCCAAATACAAACTTTTAAAATAAATCTTCCTGATTTTCTTAACCAGTCTCTCAAGCTTCATTTGCATAAGCCTTTTAAATAAATTTTAAATCAGTTAAAAACCCTAAGTTCAATGCATCTATGGCTGTTCAATGAATGTAAATCCCCAGAAAAAAAATAGTACCACATTAAATGTATATCTCTAGGAAAAATAGTTGAATTACACTCTGTGAAAGATTGTGGAAGACTGAGAATGAACGAAGTGGTTATTACTTTTTCTAATATGTCACAATTTGGCCATTTGTATAAATGGATAAAATGATAGTATTTATCTTATGGGATTGTTTTGATTAAATCAAATAATATATAAGATTATAAAATAGTACCAGGCATATGGAAGGACTGAATAAATGTAAGTATAAAAGTTATATGATGGGGAAGTGGATGTGGCTCAAGTGATCGGGCTCCCATCTACCATATGGAAGGTCCCGGGTTCGTTTCCCCGGGCCTCCTGGTGAAAGCAAGCTGGCCCGCACAGAGATCTGGCACATGCGGAGAGCTGGCCCGCACGGAGAGCAGGCACAACAAAAAAGAGACAAAGAGGAGAAACAATGAAAGACACAACAAACCAGGGAGCTGAGGTGGCTCAAGCAATTGAGCACCTCTCTCCCACACTGGAGGTCCCAGGATCAGTTCCTGGTGCCTCCTAAAGAGAAGACGAAAAGACAAGCAGACACAGAGAGCACACAGCCAATGGACATAGAGAGCAGACAGCGAACACAAAACAACAAGGGGGTGGGGTGGATAAATAAATAAAATAAATCTTTAAAAAAATTATATGATGGAGGATTTTTGTTGTGCTTCTCAGTAAACAAATGCCAACTTTTAAGGAAACATTATTTTCTTTAAAATTCTGATGCACTTAGATATTAATTTTAGAAAGAAAATAGTCAAGAAACAAGGTTGGTTCCAATTTATCAGTAGTTGAAATTAGCTCTTGACTGTATTGAAAATAAAATATTAAGCCAAAAGTAAATAATCACGAAGTACTTACATAAAATTTAAAATATATTCGTACACCCAAATGCAATTCATGATCCTTGATGGGATAATTAATTGGGGGTGAAAACCATCTACAATAGACAAGATGTTATAATGGGGATAACATTGTTAAAAATATATAAGTAGATATATGGATATAGAAATAGATAGGTAAATAGAGATAGAAAGGTAGATAAATAGATAGATAGATAGACGGATGCCTGTATCTATTTTTTTCTTTTTCTTTTTTTTGCAGACCACCGCAATAAAGTGAATATTGCAATAAAGTCAGTCACATGAATTTTTTTCATTTTCCAGAGCATATTAAAGTTATGCTTACACTATGCTATTAAGTGTGTAATAGCATTATGTCAAAAAAAAAAAAAAAAAGAATGTACATACCTTAATTAAAATTACTTTATTGCTAAAAAGTGCCAGCCATCATATGAGCCTTTAGTGAGTTGTAACCTTTTTACTGGTGGAAGGTCTTGCCTCAATGTTGATGGCTGCTGATTGATCAGAGTGGTAACTGCTGAAGGTTAGGATGGCTGTGATAATTTCTTAAAATCAGACAACAATGAAGTTTGCCACATCAATAGACTCTTCCTTTCATGAAAAATTTCTCTGTAGCATGTGATGCTGTTTGATAGCATTTTACCACAGTAGAAATTATTTAAAAATGGAGCCAATTCTCTCAAAACCTACTGCTGCTTTATCAACTAAGTTTATGGAATATTCTAAGTCCTTTGTTGTCATCTCAACAATGTTCACAGCATCTTCACCAGGAGTAGATTCCATCTCAAGAAACCACTTACTTTGTTTATGCAGAAGAAGCAACTCCCCATCCATTCAAGTTTTATCATGGGATTGTAGCAATTCAGTCACATATTCAGACTCTACTTCTAATCCCAGTTCTCTTGCTATTTCCACCTCATCAGCAGTTCCTTCCTCCAATGAAGTCTTGAACCCATCAAAGTCAACCATGGGAGTTGGAATCAACATCTACCAAACTCATACTAATGTTGATATTTTGACCTCCTTCCACGATTCACAAAAAGTCTTAATAGCATGTAGAATGGTGAAACCTTTCTACAGAAGGTTTTCAATTGACTTTGCCCAGATTCATCTGAGGAATCACTACATCTGGCAGCTACAGACTTACAAAATGTATTTTGTAAATAATAAGACTTGTAAGTTGAAATTGCTCCTTGATCCATGGGCTGCAGAAAGGATGTCATGTTAGCTGGCATGAAAGCAACATTCATCTTGTTGTACATACCTATCAGAGTTCTTGGGTGACCAAGTGCATTGTCAATGAGCAGTTATCTTTTGAAAGGAATCTTATTTTCTGAGCAATAGTTCTTAACAGTGGGTTTAAAATTTTCGGCCAACCATGTTGTAAACAGATGTGCTGTCATGCAGGATTTGTTGTTCCATTTATAGGGCACAAGCAGAGTAGACTTAGCATAATTCTTAAGGGCTCTAGAATCTTCAGGATGGTAAATGAGCCTTGACTTCAACATCAACTCACAAGCTGTATTAGTCCCTAACAAGAAAATCAGCCTGTCCTTTGAAGCTTTAAATCTAAGCATTGGCTTCTCCTCTTAGCTAAGAAAGTCCTAGATGGCATCATCTTCCAATATAAGGCTGTTTCATCTACATTGAATATCTATTGTTTGGTGTAGATACCTCCATCCTTTAACCTGCCTAGATCTCCTGGATAAGTTTCTGTAGCTCTACGTCAGCACTTGCTGCTTTACCTTGTACTTTGATATTATGGTGACGGCTTCTTTCCTTTAACCTCTTGAACCAACCTCTGCCAGCTTCAATTTTTCTTCTGCATTCTCTTCACTTCTCTTTGCCTTTATAAATTTGAAGAAAATTAGGGCCTTCCTCTGGATTAGGCTTTGGGTTAACTGAATGTTGTGGCTGGTTTGATCTATCCAGACCAGAGAAACTTTCCCCATTTCAGCAATAAGGTTGTCGTGCTTTCTTATGCATTGTGTTTTCACTATAACAGCACTTTCCATTTTCATTTCAAGAACTTGTCCTTTGCATTCAGAACTTGGAAACTGCTGCAAGAGGCCTAACTTTCAGCCTGTCTCAGCTTTCAACATGCCTTCGTCACCAAGCTTAATAACTTCTAGCTTTTAATTTAAAGTGAGAGACCTGCTATTCTTCTTTCACTTAAACAGTTAGAGGTCATTGTAGGATTATTAATTGGCCTAAATTTCAATACTGTTGTATCTCAGGAAATAGGGAGGCCTGAGGAGAGGGAAAGAGATATGGGAATGGGTAGTTGATGGAGCAGTCAAAACACACTCAACATTTATCAGTTGTGTTTGCTGCCTTATATGGATGTGTTTTGTGGCATCCCAAAACAATTACAATAGTAACAGTAAAGATCGTAAATCACAGATCACCATAACAGATATCTTAATGAAAAGGTTTGAAATATTGTGGTAATTACCAAAATGTGACACAGAGACAAGAGGTAATCACATGCTGCTGGAAAAATGGCACTGACAGACTTGCTCAATGCAGGGGTCCCACAAACCTTCAGTTTGTAAAAACGCACAGTATCTGTGAAGAGCAATAAAGCAAATCTCAATCAAACACAGTAAACCTGTATTTCTGTAGGTAAACCCAACTTTTATCATAAGAATTGGGGATTTTCAACATGGACTACATTAAATAAGAACATTGTGTCAATGTTAAATTTTCTGAAAGACATAATCACATTATAATCTTTGCAGATTATTCTTGCTCTAAGGTGATACATGCAGAACTATTTGGGCATGAAGTGTCATGATGTCTGCAACTTATTCTCAAATCACAGACACACACATAAAGACAAATCAAATGTGGTAAAATGTTATCAATTAGTTAATCAAACAATAAAGTAAAATAAAATAAAATAAAATAAATGTCACATTTATTTCATATTATACCAGCCAATGATGCCTATTGTTCTATGAAATCTTTTATTACATTTCAAATATTTCTTACAAGTCCATACCTTTATTCTTAGAATGTAAGCTCTTATCTATACATTACATTCCCTCCTACAAAACAATACAAACATTAGGAGCTTAAGAAATACTCATTCATATTAATTATCATCTATTTCATCACTGTCTATTTAAAGAGATTAGCTCAGGATTTTGTCAATACATGAAGATCTAGAATAGCGTAGTGGACCCTGCTGATGCTCTGCCCAGATCCCTGATCCCCTCGGATATCTTTTAATCATTCTGTTGGTTCATCCTCTTGCTTCTGTGTCTTTTTGCTCCCAGTGGCCCATACCTTCAACTTCCTTCCATGAACTGACTGGCCTTGGGCTATGAACACATTTTACTCACAAGCCAAAGAGCCAGAAGTGCCTGAGAGTTTACCTCCCCAGCACCACCACTCTAGGATAGCCTGAAGTCGATGACTCACCAGTGGGCCACTAAGGAATGCCTGCTCCCTTGACTCAGCTGAGACCCACTCTGAGATGTAATTCACATTCCTTAAAAGCTTCCGAAAATCATACCCATTACTTGTCCTTTCCCCTTTCCTGATCTGCTTACTCCACTCTCTTTCCCAGGATTCTCCTGGGAAAGTTTTATTAATAAATGACTTGTACCCAAATCCTTGTCTCAGACTCTGCACCATTGTAAGACAAATATATTTCATTGCAGAATTTACTCAGACTTTTGTACTAAAATAAGCATTTTGTATATTCCCTTAATAGATTAAAAATTAATACTATTCTCAGAAACCAATTTTTTCAAGACAGGATACCTATTTTGACTCTTCCTCTCTTACCTTAAGTTTTATTTTAGTGTAATGTTGTCTCTCAAAGACACATAAATTTAAATCCAATTTATGGGGACCTCTTTAAAAGGTAGCAGAGGGAGAAATTCACTGAAAAACACACAGTAAAGGTTAAAATGAATCCTCTTTACCCATTTGTCTTCCAAAATTTCCATACGTCATGGCTGCTTTCTTGTTCTCAACCACATCTTTTCCACCTCTGCCCTCACAAAAACACACAATGTTGCTGCGTCTCAATGCCTCTCCTTTCATTCCTCTCTTCTCAGCTTCCAGATGCTTTCTATTATGCATGCACACCCCACTTTCATAGGCAAATATACATATGCACAGTCATATATACTATTCAAATACACTTTATCTAATTATATACGTGTACTTATTTTAATGCAGTAATTGTTTAGCTTACATAACATAATGTATACAGTTTTCCAACTGTAATAGCCTGGCATTAAGTCTCCATCAAGAAAATTTGAAGCCACTGACACTAAGAAAATATATAACAGAAAAAAATTTTTTTTTCTTTCTCCTAGGTATAGATTCTTGTATACATTTAATTCATAGGGGGAAAAAAGCTGCCTACAGGGATACATAAAATAAAGTGAAATAAATAAAATAGCAATTGTTGAGAAAATATAAAAGAGAATATGTAGAAATAGGTATAAAACAGAGCAGGGAAAACTAATTTTACTATAGAAAAAGAAAGAACACATGAATCTTGGACAGGGAAGCACAAAAGTAAGGTAAGGTATGAATAGTGTGCATACTACGTTGCCATCCGCCTACCTCCATTTTCCTCTCTAAGTCCCCCTTATGTACCAGGAAGAGCACTGCTGCAAAACATAGCTCCTGCAGTGACATCATTTCAAAAAGTGTTGCTGAATCTTTCCCCTTAATTAAATTGGCATAACTCAGGAAAAGACACATGGAAAGAGAATAATAGTTTTAAAAAATTATGCTAAAAAAATGTGTGTCACCCAGCACCTAATATTAAACACATTTATCTTTCATAACTAGAAAAATAAGAATTGCATATTAAGTAAAGTATTTTTACCACTTTTGAATTAAACACTGGTCCATAATATCTTTCGCCTTAAAGGTTACAGCAATGGGAAACAATATGACAGTAATCAATGATAATTTTATAAAGCATGGTAAAACAGTCTAAATATTTTGAAATTATTTGTAAAAGTAAAGTTTGATAGTTGCATTAAACCTATTTTTATCCTGGGTAGTCTGTTTCAAGGTATTATCTTTAAAATATAATTAAAAGATTGAAGAAATGCTAGGATTTACCCAGAAACAGCCAGAAAAAAAACAAACCATTGCCTGAAATGGGATCCCCTTTCTTGCTTCTTCTCTCAGCCCACCCATCCCCAACCAACTCCCAGCTGCTCTTGCCATGGCTCTGATGTTTCTCAAGATTAAGTTGCTTTTTTTGCTATAGTAATTACACTGCTTATTTTTCAGTGTTTTTTTCCCAATATTAAAGACAGCTGGAATGAAATGGTCTAACAAAAAACAGCAATTAGCTGCAAATCATGTAATAACATGCCGTGTTTCTCTTGCATGTATTTGGCTCAGAAACATCACAAGGAACATAGTATGAATAGGTGGGAAAGTGTTAAGAAGCACTAGGATGTTGGCATCCATTCTAGATGGCAATGGCATGTGTTTACTACCAAAATCTCTCTTTTGTGAGCTCAAATAAGCAAATAGGATGGAAAATTTAAACAAAACAACCACGATGACTCTTTCCAGGACCTATGCATGGGAAACATCTATAAGCTGTAGAGAGCTGCCAGCTATGCCTTCACACATCTTTTGATTTTATTTTCATTTTTTTCCTGGTTGCCTACAAGAAGGGATTCCTTCATCAGGAACCTACAGTTGAAATACAATTAATGCCCCAATGGAGATGAAAAGAAAATGTCAGTTACTAAAAGTAAATCTAACCACTTGCAATTCAGTATTTCTTTTTATTTTGAAAGTTCTTTATAAAATGTAAGGTGATATTACAGAAGTGAAAATCACAAATTAAAAAAAAATTATACCAATTGCCCAAAATTGTGTATTTAATTTGAGCATGTTGATTTAAAAAACCATTGAAATTCTTATTTTCTCATTATGTTGTTCTAATTTGTAAAAGAAAAAAATATTGTATAGGTTTGATTGGAAAAGAGGCCAAGAGTGATAAAGAAACCCATACTGCTCATTTGGTTAAGTTAAAAAAAAAAAAAAAACTTGTCTTATCTAGGAGAAAAAAAATTGCAAGTATTTTTACTGACTTTATTTTACTTTTTCAGCATCTTTCTGCATATATAAATGCTGTATATGAAAAAGTTGGGAAAATGGTTATAGCAATTAATCAAATTGCTACTTAGAAGATTTATCCCACAAGAATATGTGCCTCTTTCTGATCTATTCCAGATTTGAGATTATATTTTAATCTTGTCAGTTATTTCATAAAATAAGCTTCACATGAACTGTAATTGACACAAACATGTTAGCTTTCAAAGGCGATATTGATTGCTTCTTTTATTGCTAAGAATCTTTTTTTCTCATGGTTTGCCACCTCTATATAACATTTCAATTCCTAATACTTTCCCCTCATTTTGTGTCCAAAAAATTGAGAATTCCTCCTAGGAATAGAAATGAGTAGATGTAGTTCTAAAATATCTAGCAAAATATTAACAACATAGGGAAGCAGATGTGGCTCAAGCAATTGGGCTCCTGTCTACCATATAGGAAGGAGGTCCAGGGTTCGATTCCCGGGGTCTCCTGGTGAAAGGAGTGCTGGCCCACATGGAGTGCTGGCCTGCGCAGAGAGCTGGCGCAGCAAGATGATGAAACAAAGAGACAGAGAAGAGAGACAATAAGAGACGCAGACCAGGGAGCTAAGGTAGCGCAAGAGATCAAGCGCCTCTCTCTACTCTGGAAGGTCCCAGGATCAGTTCCCAGTGCCGCCCCTTGGCGGCAGTGGCAATGATGGAAAGCCGGGGCCTTGCGCCTCCCTGCAGGTCCGTGCCTTGCAGGCTGCCTTCCTATCGACCACACCAGAGACCTGGTCTGGGGTGGGGTGGGAGGGCAGCAGGCTGGGCCAAGGTGGATGCTGTGGGAGTTCCCTTTCCCAGGGGAGTCATGGGCCAGGGCTCCTTTCATAATTAACCTTTACCCACGTTTATCTTCCCACTTCCTACTACTGAATTTCTCATTATGGGTTTGCAAAATGCTTTGAAATGTCTTAGTAAAAACTGTAAAACTGAAAATGCCTTTGCTAGTGAGGAAGTTATTGCCTCAGGGCCCCAAGGCCTGTTAGCTAGAACAGTTGATCTCTAATCACTTAATGGCCTTTTGATGGCTGGTCTAACTGGGAAACTCCCAGATGTTAAAGTCATAAACTAGGACTGCTTTTTAAGACCTCTGTAAGAATAGGAAGAAGTTTTTTCTTCCCGTTCTCCAAGAAGACATAATATGTGGCCTGAAAGCCATCGATCTATTCGGTCTGACTCCCAAGTCCAAAACGGCCCCAGAAATGCCTGAAGGCAGGGGCTCTGTGATTCCCAGGGTGTCAGGAACCAGAGAAGTACCTCTGAATGTCCCCCAAGACTTGCCTTTGGCACTTCGATTCAGAGAGCAGCCAAACATCCTCTGAGATTTATCTCAGGAGCTTCTGTTTGGGTAACAGTACAGTCAGTCTTGGACCCTGGAAAGCAGGGATGCTGAGAACCAGAGCAGTAAACTCTGAACGGCACCCATGCTTTGGGCCCTTTCATTCAGAGGGCAGCCAAGTGTCCCCTGAGATCTCGCTCAGGCACTTTGACTTGAGTAACTGCCCCAGTGTCTCCCACCAATTCAACTTGGGCGCTTTGGTCTGAACTTCAGGGTTTCAAGAATCCTCCAAGACATAGATCGGCCACAGGAACACCTGTCGGCAGGGATCTGGATTTAATTCTCAGGATGCTGAGACCAGAGCATCAGTTCCAAATTATTTGGAGTGGTGAACATTTTAGTCAGACTTGGACTCTGGGATGCCAGATCAGTTGACTAAAAAGGGCTTCTTCATTCTTCCTAGAATAATGGGCATGGTCTCTAGTCTTCTCAGGAATCGGGAAAACCTGCCTACTGCTGGTCTACGTAGCCACAGTATAGCCAAGAGCAGCCTCTCTATAGGACCCTGAATTCCAGTTAAACCAGTGTAAAAAGGAGGACAGATGGATCTGAGGGCCAAATCCTCACGCCATGTCTCCTTAAAGAAATGAAGATATACACCTCAAACTTCCATTATTTTAAACTTGGTTGTGCCTATAAAAGGTGTGAATAGAGATCAAGATCCAAACCGGTTACTAAACCTCTCCTGGAAAATAAGAAACCTCATGTGCCATCAATTAAGATCAAAGAGTTCCTAGAAATGCTAAGGGTATAAAGTTCTCTCTTCTGTTCTAATCTGTGCTTAACTCTGTGATCAACTTTGAAATCTGTGTTTAACTTTGTCAGTTTGTTTGTACCTAGGAAATCAGATTTGGGGTTCACCTGTTACAAATTGGAAAACAGTGAAAGGTAACCTAAAAATTAGTTTTTAAATGTCAATACTGTCTTGAGAGTGGATTTAATGTATAAATCATGAGTGAAATTGGTTCAACTACTAGAAAAGTAGAAAACTTAGCAAAGTTGTTACAATAAAATTCTTGTGGCTTAGTTAATAAAGGTACCCAATTCGCCTAAAGTAAAACCTTACTAGAAACTGTAAGTCTCTTGTGCATTCTTAAACACAGTTGGCATTGTGGCCTGCTCCCATGAGAGACAACATGTGTGGTGTTGCAAACCTGGGAGCTTAGATCTATTGATTGCCGCTCAGAGAGAAACATGCATTGGGTAGTGCGTTGATTAGTATTAAGTACTGTGCCTATACGTACCTTCTCTATTCTAGATCATATGCGAGGGATATTGAATATGTTGAAAGTCCTGGTAAACTTCATTTTCTAAATGGTTAATAAATGTTCTTAACCCAGGACTCCCTCCTAGGCCTTATTCCAGAACCTGTCGCACTAATACCCTGGAGAGGACTGGCAGACCCACATGCCATCTTGCCAGGGCTAAGCGTTTCCCACCAGAAGGGAATTGGCAAACAAGGTGCTAGGACCCACTGCAGCTTAGCCCCTTCAAGATGTCTATGGGTAACCTTTCCTTACCCAGGACCTGGAAACCTGGAAGGAGAACAGGCCTTACTCTCAATTAGAACCAAAATGGAAGGGATCTTTCTCTGTGGTTCTCATCAGTCCCACAGCTATTAAAGTTGAAGGAATTGCCAGATGGGTGCACTTATCCCAGGTGAAGCCAGCTGCCCAGGAAAGTGCCAGCTCACCAGAAGCACCTGACGGGATGTATGCGTACCAGTCATTGGACGGCCTGAGATACCTCTTCAAGAGACAAAGCTAAGTAGTGTCTGTGTCAAAGCCAGCTGTTCCCTCTAACTGTAGCCCAGATGCCTATTGCTAGGGGAAGGCAAACCAGACACCCCTTAAGAAATCATGTCTGTTTTCATCTCCTGTAGTTTAACTAAAAGGGCAATGCCTCTTCTCATTCCTCTCCTCTACTGTAGGAACTGGGATTGGCAATTTATACCTAAGCCTGTTGCCTGTTGCAATCTCTCCCTAGAGTTAACCAACTAAAATAAAATCAAATAACTGAAGCATAAAATAACTGAAGGAAAAATACTGTTTCCCACCAACTTCGGGAGGATGCAGCCTTTGCAGGCACCTGACCTTTTCTACTTTTGTGATCCAGTAGCCTCTTAGTGGGACCATATATCCTCAAAATTCTAATCAAGTTTATTTCTTCTAGAATCAACACCTTGTTAGCCATATGGGGAGTTCATCAAACTTCACCCAGGATGCCAGATCCGTCTTCCTCCAACTGAGATAGAGCAGCCAGAGGGTTTTACACCTTGTCATGTTGCGGCTACAGCCCCTAACCAGGAGGAAGTATTTACAGAAGAATGAACATCTCCCTTCAGCACCCCTTTAAGAATAAAGGTGTAAACTCTCTGAGGGGGGAATGAAGCAGGCTAGATAGGGAATCAATAGATGGATCTGGAACCTGGCAGAAAAACTGCTGCCATTAACACGTGTCCTCCAGTACCCCCAAGATGGCTGCTGGAAGACCCTTGTGAGATTCTCCCTTTCGGAATGAGATTTCCTTTGGAAGCCAGGAGAGGCCTTGGATATTCCCCAGGGGCCTTATCATTGGGCTCTCCTGGGGGATTGATGGGTGGGGTGATCAATCAAACCAGCAAACATCTGGGACTCCTCCTGTGTCATTAGCAAAGAGGCGGAATAATTAATGTTTTAAAAAGCAAGCGAAAGGCCGAGCAGGCCCTGCTCTTACTTTCTATCCTGCTCTTTCATTTCTCCGGCTCTTGCCAGTTTTCCCCTGCCGTGATGGCCACACAGGTAAAACCTGGGCATTTATAATATATAATGGGGAATTATAGTCTGTAAATCAGCCCTCTATCACTCTTCAGCCCCTTCCTCTCTACCTGGGACCTATGATCTGTTATTTTTGCTCATTTATCTTCCCTCCCTACCTTAATAAATTACTGGCCTAATCGACATGGCTTGCTCTTGAAATTCATTCCTTGCAGCTTAGCAAAGAACCTAGAAAAAATCTGGCAACATTCTGACTTTATTCTTTTTCAAGATGATTTTGGCTATTTGGGGTCCCTTACCATTCTATATGAATTTGATGACTGACTCTCCCATTTATGCAATGAAGGCTATTAAAATTGCAATTGGGATTCCATTGAATATGTAAACTACTTTGGGTAGGATTGACATCTTAACAACATTTAATCTTCCAATCCAGAACCACAGATAGTCCTTTTACTTATTTAGGTCTTTTAAAAATTTTTTGGCAATATATTGTAGTTTCCATGTACAGGTCCTTTACATCCTTGGTTACTTTATTCCTAGATATTGGATTATTTTGGTTTCAATTCTAAATGGAATACTTCCCTTGATATCCTTTTCAGACTGTTCACTACTAGTGTATAGAAACACCAGTTATATTTGCATATTGATCTGGTACCATGCCACTTTGCTGAATTCATTTATTAGCTCTAGAATCTTTGTTGTATATTCTGGGATTTTCAATATATTGGGTCATATCATCTGCAAATAGGGAAAGTCTTACTTCTTCCTTTCCAATTTGGATGCCTTTTAAAATCTTTTTCTTGCCTAATTGCTCTGGCTAGAACTTACAGTACAGTGTTAAATAACAGTAGTGACAGTGGACATATTTGTCTTGTTCCTAATCTTGGGCAGAAAGCTTTCAGTCTTTCACCATTGAGTAAGACTTAGCTGGGGATTTTGATAATGCACTTTATCATGTTGAGAAAGTTTCCTTCTATTCATGTTCCAAGTGTTTTAATAAAGAAGTGGTGCTGGATTTTGTCAAATGCCTTTTCTGCATCGAGATAACCGTACTTTTTTCCTTTGTTCTATTAATGTGGCTTATTACATCAATTGATTTACTTATGTTGAACCATCCATGTCTTTCTAGGATAAATCCCACTTTATCATGGTGTAAAATTCTATTGATGTACAGTTGGATTTGGTATGCTAGTATTTTGTTGAGGATTTTTGCATCTATATTCACAAGGGATAAAGAGCTGTAATTTTCTTTCCTTGTAGTGTCTTTATTTGAGTAGGTATTAGGATTATTCTGGCCTCATAGAATGAGTTAGGAAGTGTTCTCACCTCTTCAATTTTTGGAAGAGTTTTGGAAGGATTACTAATAGTAATTCTTCTCTGAATGTTTGATAAAATTCACCAATAAATCCATGTAATCCTGGGCATTTACTTTCTGGGAAGATTTTGAATATTGATTCAATCTCTTTACTTGTTATTGATCTGTTGAGATTTTCCATTTTTTCTTGGGTAAGTGTAGGTAGTGTGTATGTTTCTAGGAATTTGTCCATTTCATCTGGGTTTTCTAATTTGTCAGTGTGCAATTGTTCATAGTAGCCTCTTATAATTCCTTTACGTCTGCGGGGTCAATAGTAATGTCCCCCTTTGATTTATTATTTTAGTTATTTTAATACTCTTTCTTTTTTTGTCAGTCTAGCTAATGTTTTGTTTATTTTATTGATCTTTTCAAATAAACAACTTTTGGCTTCATTGATTCTGTGTTTCTAGTCTCTTTCGTATCTGCGTTCTAATTTGCTATTTTCTTCCTTATGCTCACTTTAAGTTTAGCTTGCTCTTCTTTTTCTAGAATCTAGTTGTGATGTTTGGTCTTGATTTGACATCTTTCTTCTCTTATGTAACAAGAAAGAGGGTATAACTTTCCCTCTCAACTCTGTCTTTGCTGTATCCCATAAATTTTGGTATGTTGTATTCTGATTTTCATTATTTTGATCATATTTCCTATTTTCCCTTGTGATTTCTTCTTTGCTTTATTGATTGTTTAAATGTATGTTTTTATTAACTTCTACATATCTGTGAATTTTCCAGTTCTCCCTTTATTTTTTATTTCTATCTTCATTCCATTGTTGTTGGAGATGATACATTGCATGATTTCAATAAATTTATTGAGACTTGTTTTGTGACCTAGCATATTGTCTATTCTAGAGAATGGTCCATGAGCATTAAGAAAGAATGTGTCTTCTGCTGCTGATGGCGGATGTGTTCTATACATGTATGCGAGGACTCATTGGTTTATGCTATCATTCCTGTCTTCTACTTTCTTACTGAACTTCTGTCTAGATATTCTATCCATTACTGAAAGTGATTTATGGAAGTCTTCAGTCATTAATTTAGAACTATTTCTCCCTTCAAATCTGTCAATACTTGCTTCACATATTTTAGAGCTCTGCTGTTAGGTGCACATATATTTATAATTGTTTTACCTTCTTGTTGAATTGGCCCCTTTACAGTATATAATGTTCTTTTTCCCTCATAAAAAATTTTTGGCTTAAAGTCTATTTTTTATGATATTAGAATAGTACTCCAGTTCTTTCGTGGTTACCATTTGCATGGAATCTTTTTTTCCAATCTTTCACTTTCAACCTACTTTTGTCTTTAAATTTAAGGTTAGTCTCTTGTAAACAGCATATAGTTGGGTCATGCTATTTTATCCATTCTGCCAATTTTGGCCTTTTCATTGGGCTGTTTAATCCATTTTACATTTACAGTAAGTACTGATAATGCAGGACTACCTTCTGCCATTAAGTACTGATAATGCAGGACTACCTTCTGCCATTTTGCTATTTCTTTTTTGTAGTTCTTATAACATTTCTGCCCATTGAATCTTCATACTTTCATATTAACTCCATCTTTTTATCCTGAAAATTTTTGAGTTCCTTCTCATTTCCTTCTGAGTATGTTTTTCATTTATTTTTGTGGTTACTATGGGGCTTAAGTTTAACAAACTAAATCTATAAAAACATTAGTTGATTTGATAACAACTTAACTTCAATATCGCAAAAAATACTTTGTTCCTATACTACTGTATATTGTTTTTCTTGTGAAAAATTACATTGTTTTACATTGTTTACAAAGCCATATATTTATCATTACTTTTCATGAACTTGCATCTTAAATCCTGTAAGAAGTAAAAAGTGGAATTACAGTCTAAATATACGTAAAATGCCTTTACATGAGCTATTTAACGTCTTTATGCTGCTTTGAACTAACATCTAGTGTCCTTCCCTTTCCTCTGAAGAACTCCCGTTAGCATTGCTTATATAGGAAGGTCTAGTGGTGGCAACCTCCCCCAGCTTTTGTTTGTCTGGGAACAATTTAATACCACAGTCATTTTTTACTCTTTCAAGAATGTAGAATTCTTGGCTGGCAAAAATTTTCTTTCAGCACTTTATTTTTTCCTACTGCCTTCTTGCCTCCATGTTTTCTGATGAGAAATCAGCACTTAATCTTATTGGAGCTCCCTTGTCCCTAATATATTGCTTCTCTTATGCAGCTTTCAGGATTCTCTGTCTTTGGCATTCAAAAGTTGAATAATTATGCGTCTGGGCATGGTTCTCTTTGGGTTTATGCTGTTAGGGGTTAGCTGGATTTCTTCAATGTGTATATTCAGTCCTTTTGTTAAATCTGGGAAGTTTTCTGCAATCATTTCTTTGAATATTCCTTCTGCCCCTTTATCTCTTTCTTCTCCTTAGGGGAATACTCTAATGCTTAATTGGTATGCTTGATGGTGTCCCACAGGTTCCTCAGGGTCTGTTTACTTCTCTTCATTCTTTCCTCTTTCTGTTCCTCAGCCTGAATGATCTCAATAGTCTTATATTTCAGTTCAATATTCTTTCTCCTACCAGTTCCAATCTGCTGTTGAACCCTTCTAGGGAATTTTTAATTGCAGGTATTGTGTTCTTTAACTCTGGTATTTGTTTGGTTCCTTTTTATAATTTCTATTTCTTTATTGAGACCTCATTTTGTTCACTTATAGTTTTCCTGATATATTTTAGTTCTTTCTCTGTGTTTTCCTTTAGCTCTTTGAGCATATTTAAGATCATTTCTTATAGTCTTTGGTATATCAAATGTCTGCTTCTCTTTTTGACTGATTCTGATGTTTCATCTTTTCCTTAGGAAAGACCATCATTTCCTGTTTCCTTGCTAGTCTTTTAATATTTTGGTGCACACTATACATTGTATTATTTTAATGAATTAACACTGGAGTTTAGTACCTGAACTGTCTTTGTAATGTTTGTACCCAGCTAGTGATATGAGATTTTTTTGAGTGCTAACAAAACAAACAAACCAATGTAAAAAATCACTTTTTACAGTCTTCGCAAATTGGGTCTGTGTTGGTAGTAGTCTCCTTCAGAGCTTAGCCTTCTTCCAAGATCAGCCTGAGGCAAAAGCGCTGGATCTTCTCTGGTCTTATCTGAGCATGCACGCAGGGATCTGAATGCACCCTCTTCTTCCCATGAAATAGATGTTGCCTCTTCAGGGATTATTTATTGTATGCCTAAAATCTAGTAACTGTTTGCCCAAGGCCACTGAGATTTGACTGTTTCTTAACAAGATTTAGCTGTCTGCAAGCTACTTCTGTCTGTTGGGTAAGTTCTTAGATGGCAAGTCAGAGAGGAGTGTTCTGGTTCAGCCTTTCAGGCTGCCATCAGATAGATGGGCACAGATAGACACACACCCCACATGTGCACAGGGTTTCTCTCGTTCCTCAGGGAAGGACCAGGAATTGCAAGCTGTCTCCACAACCAGCTGGGGACAAGTATATGAAGGGCCAGTAAGTACATCATGAGATTTTCCTAATGTTTCTAAATTGAGTTTTCTTGATTTGGCACTTACCCAGTTACAGCAATCTGCTAAATATTTTCTGGAGCTCAGGGGCAGATGGCTTTGCCAGGTGTGGCTAGTTGTTTAAAGGGTCTGTGGGAGAATGGAACCCTGGAGTGTGTCATGCTGCTATCTTGATTGACTGGAAGTCTCTAAACTAGCCCTTTTTAAGGAATAAAAAAACCTCTGTTTTTTAATTCACAAGAGCAGTTAAAGCTCAAAGACAGTGTTACTTCAAACAACAGTTAAATCACCCTAACACCAAAGCCGGTTAAAGATACTACAAGAAAAGAAAATTAATGACCAATATCAATTATGAATACAGATGCAAAAAATCTTCAACAAACTTCTAGCAAACTAAATCCAACAGTACATTAAAAGAATTTTACACCATGATCAAGTGGGATTTATCTCATGTATGCAAACATGTTTCAACATAAGAATATCAATTAATGTAATATACCACATTAACAAAATGAAGGGCAAAACTACATAATCATCTAACTGATGTATAAAAGGAATTTGATAAAATCCAAAACCCTTTCTTAACAAAAAAAAAAAATCACTAAAAAAATATGAATAGAAGGAATTGTCCTCAACATGATAAAAGACATACATGAAAAACCCACTGCTAGCATCATACTCAGTGATCAAAGACAGATCTTTCCCCCTAAGATCTGGAACAAGACAAGGGTGCCCACTTTCACCAATGTTATTCAGCATTGTACTGGAAGCTCTATTCTGAGCAATTAGGCAAGAAAAATAAACCAAAAGCCTCCAAATTGTAAAGGAAGAAATAAAACTTTCACTATTTGCAGATGACACGATCCCAAAAGTCCTGAAAAATCTACAACAAAGCTACTTGAGTTAATAAACAAATTCAGAAAAGTGGTGGGGTACAAGATGAACAAGAAAAAATCTGTAGTGTTTCCATACACTAGTAATGAACAATCTGAGGAGAAATCAAGAAAAAAATTCAATTTACAATAGCAACTAAAACAACCAAATATCTAGAAACATCTATAACAAAGGATGTCAATGACTTATACATGGAAAATTACAAAACTCTACTAAAAGAAATCAAAGATCTAAATAAGTGAAGTACATTCTATGCTCACGGTTTGGAAGACTATATATTGTCAAGCTGAATATTCAAAAATATCTTGAAAAAGAAGAATAAAGAGGAAGGACTTACACTTCCCGACTTTAAAACTTACTACAAAGCTACATTGGTCAAAACAGTATGTTACTAGCACAAGCATAGATATACAGACCACCAACGGAGTTGAATTGCATCAAAGGACCTCATCAATAAAGTAAAAAGATGACCTACAGAATGGGAGAAATTTTGGAAACCACATATCTGAAAAAGGTTTAATTTCAAGAATCTATAAAGAAATCCCCCAACTTAACCACAAAAGGACTAATAACCCAATCAAAAAATGGTCAAGATAGGAGTTTCTCTAAAAAAGATATACAAATGGCCAATAAGCACATGAACAGATGCTCTACATCATTAGCCACCAGTGAAATAAAAATCAAAGCCACAATGAGATACCACTTTAAACCCACTATAATGGCTACTCTTAGAGAAAAAAAAAAAAAAATTGGAGAGGCTGTGGAGAAACCAGAACACTCGTACATTGTTGGTAGGAATGTACAATGGTGTAACTGCTGTGGTAAAGTTTGGTTGTTCTTCATAAAATTAAGTACAGGATACCAAATGAACCAGCAATCCTCTTTCTGGGTATATATTCAAAATAATTGAAAGCAATGACTTGTCTAGGTATTTGGACACCAATGTTCATAGCAGCATTATTCACAATTGCCTAAAGATGGAAGTAGCCCAAGTACCCATGGACAGATGAATGGGTAAGCAAAATGTGGTACATATATTGAATAGAATACTGTGCAGTCATGAAAGGAATGAGTTCTGATGCATACAACATGAATCAACCTTGAAGATACAATGTTGAGAGCAGGGAAAGGGCAGAGAGATGGTAAAGTCATTAGCAGTTATTCATATAGAAATAACAATTCTTTATTTACTTACTCACCCCTACTGTTGCTTTCTTAGGTCTTCTTTCGTCATCTGCTTTTTACCCAAATACCTGACTTCCTACCTGACTTTTAAAGTAAAGTTTCTATTTACTAAATATTTGACGAGAGGTAGCTTATACACACTGAGATGTATGTAGGGCCCTATAACCCCTCTGGAATCATCCTATACCAGGTAAGAGTTCATCCTGGACAGCTGAATTCAAGTTGAAATACTGGGTGTGAGTAAAAGGTAGGAGGGTTGAAGGCTGATCAGTAAAAAAGGTGGATGTCAAAAGAAAGTTTGGAGATCAATATTTCACAATGTATCAAAGCCAGCCTTTCCACCAATTGTTTCATAAGTTAATGACAAAATGTCTAACTTATGAGAACTAAAAACCCAAAAACTGAATATTCAATGGTAATCATTTATGAAGCATTGAAGAATAAAAAATTTCAATTTATTTACATAGCAGCAGTTGTTTCTTTTTATAGGTTGGTATTGCATGCTTACTTTTGTAAAATAGAAGGCATTTCTGTAACTCATCAAATATAAATCTCCTTTTGGAGGTAATTATTTTTCCTATTTTCCTTCTCCCTGGCTATATTTAACAAGTGGTATCAAGATTAACAAAAAAAAGCCATATGTTCATTATCACTAAATAAAAGTTTCCAATGCCAGCATTTTGATCATTGTTTGTAAGTAAAAGTTATTTTTAATGTACGCAAGTTTATCGTTCTACTTAATCTAAATGAGGATATAATGTTTCTTTTAAAAAAATAACTTCTACATGACAAAAAATAAAATTAGTTCTTAGTTTCTTTTGGAGATTTTCTCCATAAGACTTGGGTATTTTAAAAAGGCCATTATTTGAAGCTGATCCTGTGATATTAAAGTTAGTCCTAGAGAACAAAAACCCACCTAATACAAGCACAGGCTGTTGGGGGGCTTTGGTAAGGTAATTGTTGTTTCTCATACATTTCTCTGACATTTCAGTTACAGTTAGTCATGATCTCCTTAATAATTTAGATTTATTTCAGAAATTGATTTCCAAAAATAATTTAATAAAATTATGTCACAAGGGAGTAGTTGTTGTTTTTTCGGAGTATAGTCAGTGAGGGTAGTGCATGGGAGTTGGAACTTTGGCAAATATAAAGTACAACCAATATACTGATGTAGGGGTTGATAATAAATTTAAAAAAATAATTTAATAAAATACCTAGAACAGTAACTAACAATTATTAACAAAACAACAATGAAGCTGTCTGTATTTTCATTTAACAACATATGTAAGGCAAATATGGACTCAATATAAAACTAAGTAGTAAAAGCTGTCTAGTACATGATAAAATAAAAATTGAAGACAAGGTTATGACAACAACTCTACAGGCCTTCTAAAATCTCTAATTTTTCAGGTGGTTTGAGCACAGCTCATTGCGGCTTAATAAGATTTCAATTGGAATATCCAGAATATTTCTTAAAATAGAACTCACTACATTTCCCCTTCCATACCAGATAAAATAACATATTTATTAAAACAAGAGGCCCCTGGTTATCAACACCAAACCAGAGAGTAGTTTTGCTTTTTTTAAATTTCTAGTACGAATCATGGTTCTCAAAGATATTCTAATATCTCATACTATTAGACATGATCAGTCAATTAATATCTCAGACAATTGATATTCTAATTCTCATACTGTTTCTGAAAGGAGAAATATATTTTACCCTGAATGTTTTACTGTAATTCATCCTTAAAATTTAATTCAAGTGGAAAACTTTCATCATAAAAAAATCTATTTATATATATGAAGACTGATTCTACTACCTTTTGCAGAGCAAGCAGAGTTTAATGTCAGATGAGCTGGAGCTCAACATCTGACTTTACACTGCCACCCTAGAAGGTACACAGCCTCTTTGAACCTCAGTTTCTGAACTATAAAGTGAGAACGTTATGAAAGTCCTTAAATGGTAGCATGATGTTAAAAAGAGCTAGTGCATGAACATAACCCAGGCGCTAGTACACTACAGGTGTTCAGCAGATGTCTGTTTTTCGTGTCTTCCCCATTCTTAGAATATTTTGGCTAATCAGAATTAATGAAAAAATATGGAAGAAGTTACTGGAATAAATCAACTCTACTAAAAAACCATCTATATTGCAGGCAATATTTACACAGTTTCAAAGTAGCAATCAATGAAATCAAAAGATTGGTTTTTAAAAAGTATTTACATTTTACAATTCATATGCAAAGATTTTCCGGGGAACAATGACAGGAAAACAAATAAACCGCATCTCTATTTATGGTTTAATTTTGTTTAAAAAATGAAGGAAAATGCCCAATTTTATTAAATGTGGAATGTTCATGGACAGGTAACAGAAATAATGCTACTTCACTTAGTAATCTAAATCAATGTCAAATCATATCAAAATAGAGTTTCTGTTAAGGAAAGAGCCTTTTATTTAATGGGTGGGTGATAACTAGAAGTTCCCATTTTGTCCATGAAATCTTCTAAGAAAGGTGCTACTTCAAACAGGAATCTAGAAGAGCTTGGCACATAAATTTTAACTTCAACCATCTACTACTTTCCATCTTCCTGTAGCTTCACTCATTCAGACAATCTTACATATACATATACATATATTAATATTAAAAACAGACATGGCTTTAAAGCAGAAAATTCATTCTAAAAGTACATTTTCTACAACAAAAGCAGGTCATATTTATACCCAAAGTTCTCAGTCATGGAAATGGATTTTCCCCAAAGAGCTGTTAATTAACATACACTTCCACGTTCAACATTTCAGTAAGACTATCTATAGGAGGACCTGTTTGATCAGATGCAAGAATGCAGGAATTCTAAGGCATTCTCCGTAGTTGTTCCCCAGGACAAGTGCTGCCATTTCAAGGGTGTACTCTGGATAGGGTTAACAAGCCTTTATTCTTCAAATGCCACCAGTCAGTCACAGGGAGGGATCCATAGTCTACAAGTTGTTGGCTCGTTTTTTTGTTTAAAAAATGTTTATGGAATAGCACCATAGAAAGTCTTCCGGAAACAAATCCTTTTTCCCAACAATGCTTTTTTTTTTAAAGCTGAATCCCAATAGGAGAAATAAGGAGTTCTTTTAATTCTTCTAAGACTTACTTCTGGGTCATTTCATTTTTTTTAAATACAACATTAGCCATGACAATAGCAACAGTAACAACTGTGACAACAGGTCCACAAACTCATCAACAGACAGACAATAGCAGCAGTGGTAACTTGGTGAGGACCACCCAGGAGCTGTTTGGAAGAGTCCTGCTCCCACCTCTCGGGAGTTCCACAGGGTCCATAAGACAGCACAAGGCTTCCATGTTTGGGCTGCAGTGGCAGCACTTCTGTCGAAAGAGCTGTTTACCAATGTACTGGGCGTTTTCCTATACTTAAATAAATGCTGTCTTGAGTTTAATTGCAATAGTATAGATGCTATTGACATTTCAAACTTGTCAAAATGTCAGTAAAATGTCATTTCAGGATCATTTGTGTTTCAAAGATGTTAAGCTGGGCTGCAAGTGAAAATAATGAGGTGGAAATATTCCAGTTTCCAAACTCCAGACAAACACACATGTAAAGTACAAACCACCCTTAAAAGGCTCCCATTTCACATCGTCTTTATGGCTCTGGTTTGCACAGTATCCTGGACACAGAGCACTTAGACTAAGGTACAAGTAGAGAGTTTTCCAGTTTGTGACCTGCAAGATCATTTTATTTCCCCCAAATCTTGAAAACGGGTCAAAATTAACACTCTGCAGTGTCACAGTCCCTGAATCGCATCCACGTCAAGCTATGAACAAAAGCTCTTACAGTCTTCCTTGAAGCACATGATGTCCTTTCACAACTTTATTAATGCCGCCAAGCATGAAGTTCAATTACCTTTGTAATGATGATCTGGGTTAGCCAGAAACTTCTCTTTTAATACATAATTCTGATCTTTTTTTATCCCATTCTTTCATTTTTTTGGTTGTTCAAACTCATTATATAAAACATTTGTGCTAATATCTTCAGTTTAAAAAAATACATCTTCTCCCCATTATGTGCATTTCTACAGTTCTGATGGATTTTCGTGTTATTTTTTGGTATGCATGGTCTCTGGATATCTTATGCTTTTGTATCTTATATGAAATCCTTTCTTGTTGATTGTGTCATCAGTGTGAAAATGAATTAAAACTGCATCCCCAATTGAATAGATCTCTTCTGGTGGCTGAAGAAGAAAACAAACAAACAAGCAAATAAACAAACAGTGAAATGTGTCACTTTTTATTCAGTATAATTCACGCTTGGTGAATTTTCTTTATTAATCCTCACAACCACCTTGCAAAATAGGTGTGGTTGACTTCTTCATTTTGCAGTTGAAAAAAACCTGTGCTTCAGAGAAACACATGACACAGTAAGATCACACGGCTAGTCAGTGACGAAGCTGAGTTTTGAGCACATCGGTCAGATGCCAAGCTCCGCACACTTTCCCCTCTAGAACTTGGTGCTTTTTCCCAGATTTTTACAGTAAGTTCCTTCAATTTACAAATAAGTAAGCTGAGGTTCAGACATGGAAAGGAATTATTACAATTTGTTTCAGAAGCTGCTCTGAGGCAGAACCACTTCTGGAATCCAAATCATCCATCACCTCTTGTTTTAATAACATAAGTACCAAAGAAACTGGCATTTTATTTTAGTTGCTATTTTTCGAATTATTTGAATGCAGACATTAAAAAACCTGGGACCAATGTCTTCTGCGCAAAAGATGTACTCTGAAGACTGATATTAATGCAGTGAGTTCTGGGTACAAAGCACTGAAAACGTTTAGCTTTCCTTTTTCTTGTTTCTCCTGCTGACATCCTCTGACTTGTATCTGGCATCCTGTACCGGGCCCAAAGGCCAGAACGTACAGTGGACTCACGTTCTCGCGTACTCGCTGTCCCGAGACAGCTCCCACCACACACGCCTGCTGAGAAGGCCGTTCCAATCAGAGTGATGTGCACGTTCCTTTTCCTTTCATGTTTTAATTTAGGAAGGTGATACCATTCTCAAAGATGTGTTTAAGTAAATTGCGTTTAGATTCTTAGTCAAATATTTATTGCACCAATAAAAGTGTGAATAAAAATGTTAAAATATGGAAAATAACAAGACATTATAACTACTTATTTTACTGTCTCATATGATATTATGGAACAAATTCATTAGAGCTAGAGAAGTGGTAAGGAGGGGAGAGTCATGCTATACTTTGTCAAGCTATTAATAATATGTTGTAACAATTTAAAAAAAATACTGTCGATTTGTATGTGTTACACTATCAATTACGACTCAATAGGCAAATTTTAATCACGTCTTTGGTATCCGACTAGTAACGTATTTACCCCTGATCCACAAAATCGACCAAGCCCCACAGCTGTGGAGTCGAGACCATCGAAGAGCTCAATGTAGTCATAGCCACAGTCAGCTTCTTCCTCCACCTCAAACGTCTGGAAGGACAACTCAAGGCGCGAGCCCCGTTCCGACACCAGCAGCCACTCACAGTCAGCCTGTCCTGGGTAGTTGTTATCACCAAACTGAGCATGTGAATACAGATCTCGGGGTTTTGAGTCTGCTTTCAGTCGGCCACCACATTCTGTCCAGGAGAGAGAAATGAAACACAAGTAAGCTGCAGGAGCTTCAACAGATCCCATTTCAATTTCAGTGTAGTCAAACCATTCTCTAACTTCTGCTTCCCTTGCCTCCATCAGATGTGTTTTCTGTGATCGGGGGGACAGATGGTGCAGTTGGCATTGGCTCAGGTCCTGGACACAGCCCGCCCAGGTTGGAATCTCAGTTTTGATATTTACTAGCTTTGTGACTAAGACACTTCACCTTTCTGATCCATAGTTTTCTCAACTGTAAAACATTCAGATGATAATAGTAGTGCCTATCTTAGTGGGTTTTGAATATTTAATTAACACATGAATATTACTTAGAACAGTGCCTGCCACAGAGAAACTCTCAATAAAATATTTTTAATTTTTATACCTAATATTATTTTTAGTCTCATAGATATTTTCATGGAGAAAAAGTTAAGATCTTGGCTCTACTTTAATCTTTAATCCAAAGAAATAAGAAGGAATGGAAAATTCAACAAAATATATATGGGAAGTGGGTGTGGCTCAATCGATAGAGCTCCTGTTTACCATACGGAAGGCCCTGGGTTCGCTTCCCAGGGCCTCCTTGTGAGGGCAAGCCGGCCCGCGCAGCGCGGTGGGCTGATGCAGCAAGACCTTGCAGCAAGGGGGAGATAAGCAGACACAGGAAAAACACACAGCAAATGGACA
>JAQZBX010015935.1:0-37009 GCA_029593785.1 Cabassous unicinctus
TTACTGGGGCATTTCTCAGTTTGTTTCAAGCAAGCAGCCTTGAGAGATGAAGTAGCATTCATGGACCTCCTCCACCCCACCCCCTTCCAGGACAAAGAGTAGGCTTGTTTCCACCTTACTGTAAAAGTGGTGAATCTTCTGAGCTCAGTGTTTTTCTCCTGTAATGCAACCCATTCAGTGTGCAGGCAGCCATCATGGGCACTTTATATCATTTCATGGGCCTTGGGGGATGTGGAAAAGCACTGTGAGCTTCCTGCTGCCCCTCTGGCTACTTTTATAGTTGTTAGTAACAAAGTCCTTTGTCTCTGAGCCAAGAGTCTTGTGTCTTTTATCAGTCTCCATAAAACAGTAGCAGGCTAACTTATTAGCTTGCATGTAGGGTGATATTCCAGATCCTTCACAGCTCTTGACAACCATTTAACATTACTGAACATTTGCCAAATGTTACCTCCCTTGCCATTTCTTTTGGGAAATTTCAACAGATCCACAGTTCTATTTACTGTGGTGATGCCCAATTTATTTCTCTAGCCCAGATCACTCCTCTGGTATATCAGTATATTCCTACTGATTTCACTTATCACTTGGGAATGTATACAACCAAATTCATGTTCTTCCTCTTCAAATCTGGTCCTCTTTCACTATTCTTTCTCGCACTGATGACACCATCATTTATCTAGTTGCTCAGGCCAACCCTTCCATATCCCTCACTCTTCATTTACAATCAGTCACAAGATCAAGTAATTTTATCTTCTCAATATCATTGACATCTGTTTTTCTCTTCATCTTTATCGTCACTCTATTCTTAGGTATCATTTTCTCTTTTAAATGGACCTCCTAACATGTCCTTCTCCTTCCAATCAATTCTTCACACTGAAACCAGAGTGAATGCTACAATTTACATGGAATCAAGTCATTTCTCTGCTTAAAACCTTTAGATGGCTTCTTATTGAAATTAAGGTAAATACCACTTTACTGTTACTCATTCTTTTTATCTCAGCCCATGTAAAGGCTCTGGTGACTTTCCAGTCAAACTGAGCTCTTGGTTATATGCTGAGATATGATCCCATTCTCTTTCTTTGGATCAGTTTTGGCAGAATGATCATAATATATCCATAGTGTGATAACTTAATAAATGCAGGTGGTCCTTATCTGTAAGTAATCTCTGTGAGAGTAAAGATCCTGGTTAAATTGGTTCTCCAGCAACTAGTACAGTGTTTATCTCAAAATTGGCACTCAAATACATGCTGAGAAAGTGAATGAATTGCTTTGGAGAAGTGACCATGTAGTTTTCCTTTCTTTGAACTTTTTTCTTTTCTTTTCTTTTTTTTCCACTTTAGCTAACAATTCACACAGAAACTAACGTGATGTTTTAAAATTAAAAATCAGAATCTGTCACCCCTTTTTAAAAATCCTCCATGGCTTCCCATCACAAATAAACTAAATCCAAATTCCTTAGTCCAATATGATTTAGCCCCTGGCTAACCCATTACCTTTCCTGTAGCACTCTCCCTCCCTCACTGCAAGAAAGACACACATTCCTATCCATAAGCCAATGAGCCAACTACTGTTGCCCTCAATCTTTGCATCTTTGACTCCATTTGTTATTTAGATATCAGTTTAAATATCACCTGGATTTCCCCATCAATCCAATCTTATCTGGTGTCTCAATCACCGTCCTCTCAGTACTTTTCACAATTTGATATTTTTCCTATTTATATGTCTATTTATTTGCAGTCCATGTTCTGTCATTTCCTTCCCCAATCACATGCCTCACCCCACTAGGAAATTCTTTGAACATAGACTTTCTTGTTCACTGCTATGTTCTCAGGTATAAGGGTGCCAGGCACATTGTAGTCATTCAATAAATAATTAATGAATAAATGAAACATTTTTTCAATCCAGGGATCAGGTAATTTTTAGCAATGCTTTTGCTTTGGAAATTAATATTGCTTTTTATATTACCAAGTGTGAGAGTTTTATGATTTCTAACATGGCCCAAAATAAGTTTTCTATAATTGGGATTTTTTTCCAAGTTAGTAGGGAAACAGTTTAAGGAATCTATGATTATATGCTTTCTTCATCACTTGTTTTCCTTGAGTTTACTTTTAATAAAGTAAAATTAAATAAAGTATTACTCAAAGGATAGAATCCTTTGGTATTCAATCTGGGGTTAGTGCAAATGCAGAGGAGCCAAAGGATTTCTATCAACCCTTTGGTCTCAAAGCATACCCTCCTTCTGTGCTCTTCCAGTATTAGGATTTGAAAGCAACAGATTGTGCAATCACAAATGCTTTATAATATTGACAAAAGTAGAAATGAAATATTTCAATCTTTTTACCTTCAGGTGTGGATTAATAATTTCTTTTTCCATTCTTTCTAGTTCTCTAAAGGTACTAACTGTTGACAAGAAAAGTTCACAGCTCATCTCTTCTACTTTGAATTGCATTTGTATCACAACCAGGAATTAAAGCTTGAATCTATAAGACCCCTAGCAGGAAGCAGAAATGTATTTGGCAAATTAGGAGAAAAATATTTTGTTTTTATTTTCTGCTTTCACAAACACCAGAATAAGAAAATTCTGCACTCCCAGCTCAACACTCCTCCTTTTATTTACTTCCATTAAATAAAATTAGGCATAAATTCACTTACAATTTTTACAATTTTGCTGAGATTCGTTTTGGTCTTTTAGGGTTAGCCTTGGGCAAACTTTTGAAACATTTGGGATTATTCTCCTGCATTTCGGATTAGTACTCCCTTTATTTTGACATTGGCATTCTATTAGAGCCAAGGATCTGGAATTTTAGGTCCTAATTTTTATCTTTCCTTGGCAGTGTGCCATACTCTGTAACTTCTATTCCTTTTCCCTCATTACCCCCACCAATGGCCCTGTTTACTATGATCAACAAGTTCAATCTAGGTAGTAAGAGCTAATTGGTTAATGTATCACCTTTTCAGGTATTGTATTTCTATTAAAACAGGACCTCTTCAGCCTGTTCCCTTCACTCCAACATATGACTGCAATGATTTTGCAGTTTTAGGCTTTACAGGTTATTTTCTTCATGATCAAGAAAGAACAGAGCAGTTCAGGTTCAGTTCTCAAATACATGTTAGGAATGATAAGTACAACAATCACTGAGTCTCATGGAAAGGAAGACTAAGGTTTGACAAATGTGTTAAATAGGTGCTCTAACAATTTTTGAAACATGCAGCTTCCAAAAATGCACCAGCTATGTCACGACCACATTTGTCACTTCAGACCTGTGAAATGTAATCACAGACCTGATGGCAAAGTAGCAAGGAAAATACAACCAAAGCTCCTTTTGGAGTATCAATGAACCAAAAAAAAACAACAAATAAGGCTAGTACCAATGGCAGGATGCAATCATGAAGGCCAGTTGTGAGCAGCTCTCAAGGATGGCTGTCACAGCATAATTTTGTGTTCCATAATAAGGAGTCTTTTCAGGAACCAGAGTCCAAATTGTGCTTATTCTAAAGTAGCTAGGATCTGGTATATTGTAAAGAGAAGGCCCCATGGGGAATCTAGTCTACCATATGGGTAGAAATGAAAGTCCCTTGCTTAAAACTCCAGATCAAGGTACTTTAATGATAGTTAAAACATTAGTTATTCCCTCTCCCTTTCCCTCACTTTTCTACTACAACACAAATGTTATGATATGATTATATAGAAAAATCACCATGAGACAACAAGTGCCCTGGATAAATTAAACAAGATAACATTTGTTTAGTGTAGTGCATTCTATGTGTCAATAATATGTGCATTATAAATGGCAGCAATTACCTAAACAGAGCATTAGTAATAATAATATGATTTTAGCAACAGTGGGTTGAGTAGTCTTAGATTTTTTTTTGAGACAGTCAGCAACCATATTTTTATTAAATAATGAATGTTCTTACAGTTAGCACTCAATTTAGAAGATATTGTTTTCACCTAAAGCCATGAACTCAGTAGGATGAGGCTTTCTAGTAAGTAATAATAGAATCTGTTTGCATTGGAGAAGAATAGAAATGACTAGTCTTCATTGAAGCAATATGAATCAGGGGTAAAGTAGGCAGTATTTCACATATACTGGCTGAAAAATATGTACTGCTCTTATATATCTTATATATCTTTGTATATCCATTTAATCTTTATAATGACTTTATACCATTTTTCTCAGTTTATAACTAAGAAATTTGGGGATAGAGAGGTTAAGTCACTCCAGTGAGTCCTGAAATGGTACATGGCTGTATATTATGTTAGGATTCTGACTCCATGTTTAAGTCATATACTACTTTTTGAAAGAAATCATAAGAAGATGCAGGACTAGAACAGTAGAAGAGAAAGTGAGATTAGATACGAAGGCATCCTGCAATAGCTTTGATATTAGACATCCCTTGTTTTTGATGACAGCTCCATTGGGTACTACCTAAGATTTTGATCACGATAAATTACTGTAAACTTTGGTATCTTATCTTTGAGTGGGGCTAATGATACTTCTCAAAAGAGTGTTGCGAGGATTTTCTGAGATAAAAATGTGTAAATTGTTTAGTAAAGAATAGTAGGCATTAATTAATTAAAAGAAAAAACATTTAAAAAACATATACCTATTGATATAAATGTTGCTTGGTGAATTGCATATAAATAATGCAAAACTGATGATTTCATCATGTTTATAATATTGCAAGGTAGAAAAAGCTCCTCATTATTAAAGAGAGCTATTGAAATTGATGGACTCTCCAGACATTTCTAGTCATCTTGTGTTACTCAGAACATTTTTTGTTTGTTTGTTTTTCTTCCAATTTCTTCTTTCTGTAATGGGATCATCTATCAGATGTCTGCCCCACCATTATATTTTGAAAGCAGATAACTTGTTTTCTAGATTTCATAGGTCAATAGTAGAGGAATTTTGCCCCAGGATATACCACACCCATAACTGATTTTAATGAGGTTTTCGACACGAGTTGCTACTAAAATGGCTTAAGGCTTTTGGGAGGCTGGGATGAGGTGAATCTATTTTGCATGGGGGCAGAACTTGTCTTTCGGGGTTCCAGAGGGTGGGCTGTGGTAAATTGAATCATGTCTCCTCAAGAAGCATGTTCAAGTGTTACTCTGCATTACTATGGGCATGAACCCATTTTTAAATAAGACCTTTGAAGATGTTTTATCATTATTAATATTATTATTAATTTAATTTTTTAATTAGAGAAGTTGTAGGTTGACAGAAAAATCATGTAAAAAATACAACTTTCCCATATACTCCAACTCCACTTATGAACCCTTTCCATTATAGTGGAACGTTTGTTACAATTGATGGAAGAATATTATAATTGTACTATTAACTGTAGTCCATAATTTACATTCAGGTGTACTTTTCCCCCAATATGCCACTCTATTATTAACACCTTGCGTTAGTGTCATACATTTGTTATAATTCATGAAAGAATATTATAACTGTACTATTAACTACTGTAAGCCATTGTTTACAGTAGGGTTCACTGTGTTATACATTCCTATATTTTATCTTTTAATATTTATTCTAGTAACATATATATGACCAAATTTTCCTCCTTAACCACAATCACATATATAGTTCAGTGTTGTTAATTATAAATGCAATAATGTGCTCCTATCACCATCTATTTCTAAAACTTTGCAATCAATCTGAAAAGAAATTCTGAACAAATTAAACATTAGCTTCCCATTCCTTACCCCCAACCCAGCCCCTAGTAACCTATATTCTAGATTATAACTCTATGAGTTTTCTTATTTTAATTATTTCATATCAGAGAGATCATAAGATATTTGTCCTTTTGCGCCTGGCTCATTTCACTCAATATAATGGCTTCAAAGTTCATCCATGTTCTCATATAACTAGAATTTCATTCCTTTTTAATGCTGAATAATATTCCATTGTATGTATATACAACATTCTGTTTATCCATTCATTGCTTAATGGACATTTGTGTTTCTTTCATCTTTTGGCAATTGAGAATATTGCCACTACAAATATCGGTGTGCAACTATATGTTAGAATACTTGCTTTCGATTCATTTGGGTATATACCTAATGCAGGGATTGCTGAGTCATATGGCAATGCTATGCTTAGTTTTCTGAAGACCTGCCAAACTGTCTTCCACAGTGGCTGCACTATTTTACAGTCCCAGCAGCAATGAATGAGTGTCCCTAGTTCTTCACATCCTCTCCAACATTTGTATTTCTATGTTTGTTTGTTTTTTAATAGCCATTCTAATGGGAGTGAAATGGCATCTCATAGTGATTTTGATTTACATTTCCCTAGTTGTTAATCATGTTGAGCATCTTTTCATGTGCTTTTTAGCCATTTGTATATCCTCTTTGGAGAAATGTCTATTCAAGTTTTTGGCCCATTTTAAAATTAGGCTGTTTGTCTTTTTATTGCTGAATTTTAGGATTTCTCTTTTCTGGATATTAAATCCTTATGAGATATGTGGTATCTAATATTTTCTCCCTTTGAGTAGGTTGTCAGTTTTGTTTCTGTATATATTTTAAATACATATTTTATTGTTGGTTGGCTTTGTGTTAAGGCCCTTCTTTGATGCTTGGTCCAATTTATTCTGGATGTTTAGAGCAGCCCATGGGATTGAGGGGTGGGGTAATCAATTAAAACAGCAAACAACTGGGATTCCTCCTCCAACATTAGCAAAAGGACTGAATAATTAATGGTTTAAAAAGCAAGCACAAAATCCAAATCGGCCCTGGTCTTGCCTTTTCTCCCCCTGCCTGGATCAGCATGCAAGTAAACCTGGGGATTTGTAATCTGTAATGGGGAATTGTAGTCTGTAAATCAGCCCTCTTTATCTCTTTTCAGCCTCTTTCCTCTCTACCTGGGTTCCATAATCTGTTATTTTCTCCAATTTCTTCTCTCTCAATTCTTTAAAAAATTGCTGGTCTAACTTAAAAAAAAAAAAAAAAGTAGCCCATGTTTAGCTGTTCATATTTTTTAAGGTCTTCTTCATCTGATTCTTGCCCTGAGTATGCAATTTTTAAGATTGTACTTTTTATGCAGTTATTTTATTCCAAGAGAAAACCTCCTTTCCTTTATTCCTTCTCCAGAAATTTTGATCTTTTCTGTTTTTCTTTATGTGCAGAATTTTCTCCCCAGCTCTTATGATCTGTTTAAATTCTCTCCATCACTCATTGTCCCCTTTTTCTTTTCCTTTTCATTTCTGGGAACTTTCCTCTTTTATAGTAGCTCAGTTCTGCTCCCCTGCCCCACATTTTTTTGTATTATGCTTCTCTGCATCCAGTCTCTTTCCCATTAAGTTATCCTGACACAGATGGTGTCTATTACAGAAAGTTGGGTCAATCCTGACAGGTCCATTTTTCATTTAGGTGGTCCAGTGAACAGAGACCAGATTGAGTGTGTGTACCTCCTACCAACAGTTCTGCCTGTGGTCCATCCCCGCCAGGGACACTTTTGGAGGAGCACTCCATAACTGCTCGTGTTCCACCCTGGGTCTCTGTAGACTTTGGTCCCTGTACCTGGATATGCATTGGGTTCTACCTTGCTGCTGTGATTGACTCTATAGTCTGCACCCATGGCCGGAGGGACCCAGGCCGTGCTGCCTGTGTGCAACTCCCAAGCTGTGCAAGGACCGAGGGAGGGGGAGGGGTCCAGACTCTTGAGACCAGGAGGAAAGTCTCCCACCTGATCTTGGAGATTAATTTTCTTTTTCTCCGATTCAGAATCTGTGGAGTTCTTCTCCAATATCTATCATCCTCCAGCGTTCTAATCAATGGGATTTGTTCTTTCATTTGTTGATTCAGAGGGAAGACTTATTCAAGGGATGTTATGTGTCACCATGTTGATGATGTCACTGCCCAGAAAGTTTTATAAATTATTGTCTGAATTGTTCTTATCCTTGGTTACTTTGCCAAAATGTATGGACCCATTGTATGGCACTAGTGTCAACATTTAGATTATTCTTCACAGATGACTGTGGAAGGAATGATTTAAAATTGGATTAAAATTTATAAACCTTGTGTTCTAGTGGTTTAAAATCAAATTATGTGGGAGGCTATTTTCTATATAATGAGATATAAGCAAATACACATACTATTTCAAATAACTCTGTTGCTTAACCTCCACCCTTCTTGGACTACATTTCCTACTTTGTATTAGAAAATATCTAGGATTTTATTAGTGCATTAGCTTAGGTGATGAAAAGACAGAAGAGTCTAAGTTTGCAATCTACCTACTTCCTGCCATATAACTACTCTTCTTCCTTCACCAGAATATTCACCACAAATAAGTCTAAAAAGACTTATGCTTTCTAAGTCTCTCTTGGCTCTATATCTTTCTCAGACTATATAATACTGATGTCCAAAGGTTGGAGTCTTTATGAAAATAGAAAAAAGAATTTTACAGACCAAAGTGAGCTATTCTTGTCAAATCACTGGTGATTCCACAACTCACTTTCATATTCTTTACATTGACCCTGAAAATTTCAGTAATGTTTTTGGACTTTTGTTCATCTTCTCAAACCCTTATATTTTATTAATGGGTATACACCTAAAGAGATGTTAACCCACTCCAAAACAGGTGTGGAGGTTGTCAGCAAAAGCTGGACTTACACAGGCTCTGATGGAAAGATGTTTTACTCATATAGAGAAGAGCCAGAGCAAGGTCAGCATCATTAGTGGGTGTTAGTTCCACATAACCAACTTGTCTCAATCCATGGCTGTGGCAGGGAGATATTCTATGCACAGCACCCCTCTTTTGCTTTTGTGTACTGCTGCAGTGGAGGAAACTTGCTTCACCAGGGTATGAACTGAATGTCATATAACATGCCCACTAGAGTGAGACTTTCTCCAGTGAATGTTTACATTTGCTCATGTTAATAGGGAAAGGAATGTACTGGCAGTCCCCTTATCTACTAGGGGTTTGTTTGTATCCTGCCAGACTGACACACCTGGTCCTGAGCACAGGATGTATTTGTGTCCCAGGGAAAGACGGCAAGCCATGCTAGGATTGTCCCCTACTAAATGGGGAAACCCTATATAATTTTTTTAGTTAAGAAAAAAATCTCATATTCTTATTTTTTCAACCTGCAGAACCTAAAACAATGTTTTTATAATATCAAAGATATTAACAAAGGAAAATGTCACAGTACAGAAACTTGTACTCAAATTATCATACCTTGTGCTGGATTTTTTGTATAAATTAAAGTATATAAAACATATACCCTGGGACAGGGACTTTTTCTTCTCATGCCCTGCATGGCATAAAAGAACATGCTGATATTTAATAAGTATTACTACTGGACTGGGGTCAATATGTGTGGCTGGAGGTGTCAAGGCCTATTTGCCTTTATTTGCATCTTTTAAAAAGTCATTACTAGAAATTTGACTTTTCAATTCAATTTTGCTCTGATATTCTGGGACTAGATGGATCTAAGTTCTGGATTTCCTCTTTTGAAAAGGAATATTTAGGACATGAATACAGAGTTTGGAATTTCTATTTTAGAAGACCAAATTTTATAAATAGATGATTATTACTGGATTTAGGAAAAAGGAATGACAGGTGATGAAGGTAAAAAGCAAAGTTCAGATCCAAATCTCTACAATAATAGAGAGAAATAAAGGAAGAATTATAATAGCAAAATGTTTTGGATTATCTGTTTTGTCTGTTTCAAGTGTTCTCCTGAATGAACATTCTTCTTTAAGAAAATGAATTTTAACTTCAGACTCTCAAGACACTCTCACAGTAAAGAATTTAGGAAGACTACAAGAATATGTATCTGAGCAAGATCTTTTCTGAATTGAGTTTTAGACTTTGCAATTACTATCATTTTTATGAGGATATCTTTGTTGTAAATTCACCAAAAACAGCTGATTCATCTTGATTGACAACTTTTCTCAACCTCTATGGGTGGATAGATCGTGAAGTTTCCCTGAGTAATTGAAGCAGTAAGGCAGTGGTCAAGGACTTCATTCCACAAATATTTATAAGCCCATTTTATAATTTAAATGTTTCTTTTGTGATCTAGTTTCAGAGGTAAGAGCAGGGCATACTGGAGACAGGGTTATGTTGGTAGTGAGGGAACAAATTGTACTGAGCTGCCCAAGTCATAGATTTTTAACTGGTGAAGAATTTTCCCTGTCATTTAGCACCAGAGAAGACCATGCATCAATCTAATGATGTGAACTTTTCTATATTTGGTCAAAATTCAGAATTCTGCTGTTGAATCTTGATGCTTGGTCCAGCTTCTGCTCATCTGTGTCATGTCACCAAGTATATACTTCAGCTGATATAGATGGACTCAAAATGTCTGGATGATATTAAAATCTGTGCTTTCTTTGAGGGTAAAATAAAAAAGAAAGTGGCACTAGGTTAATAGCTGGTTCCCTTAATTTGAAAGAGTATGTGTGTGTATGTGTGTGTGTAATCCATCTGTTTTTGATTTTTAACAGTTATAAATTTTATGACAAACTTTTCCTAAGTCCTATCATAGATTACTTGAAATGATGACTGCAATAATTTTTCTCATCTTTGTACGTACACCTCTTTGCAATATGACTTAGCATCTTCTTCCATCAGAGATGGAGTCTATTTCCTTACCTTTTCAATCTGGGCTGGCATGTGACAAGCTTTGACCAATTGAATGTTACAAAAGTGACATTGTGCAACTTTTGAGCCTGGGCCACAGTAGGCCTTACCAACTTCACTTTTGCCTTCTTGGAACAATTCCATGATCATGTAAAGAAGCTCTGTTTAGCATCTTGTGGGATGACAGACCACAGGGAGCAGAGACAACCTATATCTGCTAAGGCTTTCAAGACCAACCAAATGACAGTCAGCGTCATCCACCAGACAAATGACTGAAACTATCTTATATCATCTAGCCCTAGATGGACCACTTCAGCCAGTTGGGTGACCCCAAACAAGACCAGAAGGAGAGTTGCCCAAATGAGCACTTGGCCCAAAATGCAGAATTTCAACAAATGAAATGGTGGTTGTTTTAAGCCACTCTGCTGTATGATGATTTGTTATGCAGCAATAAATAACTGAGACACATACCTAGCATTTAATTTATTGAATTTCGTTCATGTGACCCCTCAGGCACCAATCTTACCTCGGTTTTTACTGCAAATTTTTACCATGTTAATGCATTAAATAGCAATGAATACTTTCTGCATGCTCTGTGTGATTCACACTTCTTATTCTCTCAGGAATTACTAAAGGAAATAGCCAGAAAAGTTTTGTCCTTATAATCTAACATAGTAATATGATACAGGGCACTTTCATAAGAATCTATAGAATAATGCTTTACTCTGTACAAATATATGACCATGATTGTCAAAGACTTAACATTGGAAAATCATGGAAAGAAGCCATAGAATATCAGAGCAGGAATCCATGGGCATGACAAAAGAAAATGCTGGTGTACTAATATAATTCTGAGTGATAATCAAGGTTAAGGAAAGTAAGAACATGTGGTCAGGAAAGCTTAGAAATTTCAGCATAACTAAGTTTCTATTCACAAGCTTACAACATTGCATACATTGTATGAACTTCATTGTATTCTCAGGTTGAACCATTGTATTCTCTGGTTGAACAATTGTTTTTATAGTAAAGCATCCCCCAAATCTCAAACAAATGTTTTTTTTTGGGAGCAGTATCTACTTTTAACTTGGAAAAATTAGCTTTTTTTATGCTGTATCCCCTTAATGTTTACCATAGTCATTACAGAAACAGTTGCATACTTTATTTTAAATTCCTTTCTTTTTACTTTCTAGATTCCTTCCCTCCCTTTCTATTTCCCACCTTCCTTCTCTTCCTTCTATCATTTTATTATTTCTGCTCTTTTTTTTCTGAAAATTATTTTAAGAGCAGGAAGATATTACAATTAATATTATTAGTAAACAAATGTCTCTTTAGCATGCAACTTAGACAACATGCTAAGTAAATCGAGTTAGCACAGAAAATGCAGGCCAGAAACAATTATCACCTAATATCAAAATCTAAAACACTTTCAAAATTGCAATACACAGATTATAGTCCAGAATTACATATATATTATATCATTTACAAAGAGATAAATATTAGTGAAACCACATTAATTCACCCAGGCTTCCTCCAAAGCCATCTCTTAACCTTCCTTTCTTTCCTCCTCATTCAGGAAGAAGTTATGAACTCTTAAATCAGAGAATTATTTCTAAAGTGGGAAATAGGTGTTGCTCTTAACTGTATCAGGCATTAATATCTTGTATTGCAAGTAATTGTTATATTTCTAAATGGCTCTGATTGGGCCACTACAATTTGATACTTTGGCTTCTCTTTAGAATGAATGTGTTGCTAAGCCTTGTTGCTAAGCAACATCATGCAGTGAAGCAAGCTGAATTCTGAGGTTTTAGTGGTAGATTCAAAAATATTGTTGATCTGTGATTTGATAATAAATGACATATATGTCCACGTGATATGCTTGAATTATGTGAAACAGACGTTACTTCAGACAATCTAGAGATTTTCCCCATCAGGAATTGGTTTATTTCAAACTATGAAGGATTTTGAACTACATGTCATGTGCCATAATACATCAAATATATTATAAGCAAATCTAATACTTTATAGTGGTACTATCGGCTATGTGGTGGTGTTAAACTGTATGTACCCCAGAAAAACATGTTCTTAAATCTATTCTATTCCTGTGTGTGCAAACCCATTGTAAGTAGGATATTTTGGTGAAGCTGCTTCAGTTAAGGTGTGACTTACTTCATTCAGGATGGAATTTAATCCTATTCCCGGAGTTCTTTATAAATGAAAAGAATACAGAGAGAGAGGGAAAGATATGGATGCAAGGAGCTGAAAACAATGAAACCGGGAAAATAAAGGAGAAACGAGGAGGTGTTGCTACATGCGTGGTCACGTGGCAGAGGAGCCAAGGATTGTAGGCAGCCAGTCTTTGGGAAAAAAGCCTCCCCTTGATGATGCCTTGATTTGGACATTTTCCCAGACTCTAACCATGAATGAATAAATTCCCATTTTTTAAGCCAAACCTTTTCATGGTATTTGCTTTAAGCAGCCTATATTCAGGCTATATTCAGTTGGCGTTTTAATGGAGAGAGACACTCTATCCAAATATTTATGCAATGAAGATGTTGAGAGACAATTCTCCATAAGTCTCTTGTGTTTCTGCAAGTCTTACTAGCAGACTTTTTCTAAACTATCTTTTCAATGATTCTTGTACAACAGTCTTGGAAGATAGAGATCATATCTCTCTCAAGAAGAAATAGCAGGTTTGCTTACTGCTTTGGAAGATAGTGATAGTGGCTCCTTCTGTTGGAGCACACATGCATGTTTCCTGTCATTATCAAAGATTTGGTTTCCCTAAGGTCAGTTTTCCTCTCTCGTAATGCAACCCACTGTGTATGTAGATATAACCTGTCCCTCTTTCCATCACCCATTGGGACCTGGAACTTGGGAAGCCAGTACAAGAAAAAGCAGATACTCTGGATATAGCTGTTGCTATGAATAAAAAAATGTCCTTTGTCCCTGACCTAGGAATCTTCTGTCCTTAGACAACATCCATGGAATTGTGGCCTCCAAGTAGGGTAAAATCTCTGACCCGTCATTGTTCTTGAAATAAAGGTGCATTTTTACTGAGAGTTAATGTTTTAATAAGTGTATCCAATCTAATGAGGCTTTAGGAAGCTTCAGGTATTAAAAATAAGAAACAAAAAAACATTAAAATATTGATTATAAATTGCAATATGGAATGTAGATTTTAGGTAATATTATTAGGAATTACAATGTATGCTTTATCCTTAATTTTATTAAAGAATTTGTTCCCTGTTAAAGAAGTTTAACCACTAGCCAAGATGTCAAGGAAAAATTGTTTTGGATAGGCATGGCTCCCCAGAATCTTTATCATTCTGTTTAGTTTACGTACATGCACACACAAACTCTCTCTCTCTCTCTTACACACACACACACACACACACAAACAGAATTGATATTATATATGTATATTAAAAATACAGAATGTTGGATAAAAATTACCAGTTATCCTCAATCTCACACAAAATTAGACATGAAATGGTTAAAAAGAGCAAATCCTTAATTTCTTATTCTTCAAGGTAGATTAATAAAGTTATGCTAAATGTTGGCCACAGAAACTCATGGTAACCATTTTCCTACCCAATGGGAGATTCCGTTATTTTTCTCAGCAAAAACGGAATGATTTTAAACACATACCTCCTGCTTTTTCAGCTTTATCAGAACACAGAGGCAGTGGCCAGAGAAGAGGAGGCACTCAATTACTAGGATAGAGCAGAGCTGCAGCCTGTGCCTACCAAGAGAGGCCACTTCTAAGGTCATATGTAACAGGTGGCAGGCATTTATCAGGGAGCCTTAGAGGACAGCAAACCTCTTTAAATATCACTGACAAGAACAAGGGTACAAGTAGCAATTAAGAATTTTCTGTGATTGATCATGAGATTCTTGATACAAACCTGAAACCATTCCAGGAACAATTGCATGGAGTATTTAAAAGAGAAACAGCAGAATATGTGTGACTAAGAAGAGAAGTTCAGGCTGGACAAGACATGGGAAATTCTCTGAATCACTAGTGGATTTTTGCTAGTTCCCTGCTAGAGGGCATTGGAAATTGATAAAAATGATAATAATATCAAACACCATGACTTAGAGGTAGGTTGTTATCATGATTTTGAAAACTGCGTCTGTAATGAAGGCTCTGTTATCTCACACTATTTTTTTCTATTGCCTTCATAAAGTGTATAGATAATTTTTCTCTCCAGGTATTGCTATCACTAGCCTCAGACTATGGATCATGCTGACAATTGCAGTGCCCGGAGTGGTCAATATCAAGAAAGTAATACCCCGTTTACAAAGCTTATTTATGAAAATGGTAGCTGTATATATTGCATGGAATTTGGAAACAAGTCTAATATAAAGTGGTTCCACTTAAACTCCCGCTCCTTGATTTATTAGCTACAAGTGATTTCCTTATATTCCAAGAAAGTACTTCAAAGGAATTCAGCAGGCTTAGTCTATTTTTCACTTTCTCTTCTCTTTCTTCTCCCATTTTCTCTAAAGTCATATTATTTCTACATTTTTAGGGCATATAAAATGTATGTACTTTTCTATCACCTTATCCACCTTTTTTCTTTTTTTTTCTTTTTAAAGAAGCTTTAAATTACATAACTGTTACATCAAAAATAGGGGATTCCCATATGCTCTACCCTTTCCCCCTCCCACACTTTCCCACATTAACAACATCGTTCATTAGTGTGGTACATTTGTTACAATTGATGAACATATATTGAAGCATTGCTACTAACCATGGACTATAGTTTACATTATAATTTACACTCTGTCCCACACAATTTTATAGGTTATGACAAAATGTATAATGGCCTGTATCCATCATTGCAAAGTCATTCAGGACAACTCCAATGTTCCGAAAATGGTCCCATGTTACACGTTCTTCCCTCTCCCTCCCCTCAGAGCCTCTGGTGGCCACTGCCGTTATATCAATTATACAATTTATTTCATTTTTTCAATCTTGAAGATTTTGGAATGGTGATGCCCACTCTGTTTCTAATCGAGAGGGGACCTAGATCCCATGTGGCTGATGGATGGTACTTTCTTGCTTGCAGTTGCAGACAATCTCTGTGCATTGGAATGGGGGTTGTCCATCATCATCTCCTTGTTAGTTGTCCTGGGTGAGTCCAATGAACTGGAGAGTAAGTGTGCAACTCTGCTGAGATTCAGGGCTTAACCGGCAAATGAAAAGAACAAAGATTTAAGTCTTTGGGACATAAGCATAGTGCTAACTGAACTTATCCATCTTTTAGTTTTAGTTTTACTATTAAGAGTAATCAGTGTTCATCCCCAGATCTTATGCTGAAGTTTGTCCTTGGTTTCCCATGCAGAGAAATCATATACTTGTATGCCTATTAAAGATTCCTTTGTTATGTCTTGATGTACTTTCTAATAAATACATTCCTGATTAGAAACATTTATTCTTATAAGTGGAATATAATCCTTTATTCTTATTAGTGTAATATTTTCATTTTACTGCATTTTTAAACTGGAATTAGCAGGTATATTTTTATGTTAATTTTTCATGTTTCTACACTGAAATCTCTAATTACTATAACATTTTCAGTTACTTTTCTTGAGCTTCCTATGTGTATTTTCTTGTTATCTGCAAATAACTTATATAATATTTACACATTCTATTTTATTTTATTGTGTTTAATTGCATGGGCTAACACTTACAGAATTATGTGAAATAGGGATAGAGATATTGTGGACTCTTGCCCAATTTTTTATCTCAGAAATTTTGGCAAAATATCTTATTTTAGACATTTTTCTTCTATTATATTGCTACCTATTATATTTAATGAGACTCTATTATGAATTTATTAGATAAATTTATAGCGTATGTTAGAAAAATGAAACATTTGTGTCCTTTGAACAATGTATGTGATTAATTATATTAATAGATCCATAAACAGTAAGCACTCTTGAATTTCTAGGAAAAACCCTACTTTTCCTGGCATTTCAGTGAGTTAAATTCATTCTTGCTTATAGATGGAAGGAGCTTGATGTACTATATTTGTCACACTGTCTGATCCCTGAAACTAACACTTTGAGTTGTATTAGACCCTTGAGGCCAGTTGCTTATGCTGAACTAATTGGTACTCTGCAGAATTGATAGGTCCTCCTTGGTGAGGGCAATTATCTGTTATAGGTTGGTACACAGACATTTTTACTGCCACCAGGTCTACTTTTATCATTAGTTTTCTGAGCAAGTAATGGACTGACTAAGGAAAAAGTTAGCTTGTTCATCTTGTTGATTTGGTTACTAAGAGCACCACCCATTATGGTGGCCTTGCAGTGATCACTCACTACTGACAGAGGTGACAGTCTATTCATGAATGGTGGCTAATGGTATTCTCAATGGCTTGGGAGGGCAACAAGGTGACTATGGGAAGAGTTACAGATAAATCTTTCAGAATGACCGATGATGTGAAAATAATGTTTTAAAATACCAGATTAATGAATTGAAAGCATAGTTACTTTACTTTTAATCTCCCCCTGACCCCGCTTAGTATATGGTTATGTGTATAGTTTATATATAGCTGCATGATTTGTTACAAATAGTTCTTTGGCCATATCCTGTAGGATTTTATGTATGAAACTCTTGCTGATCTTCATTTACATATAATTAATGATTTCCATTTTGATTTCTTTTTTGATATATTCTATATTTATTTTTTTATTTTTTTTTATTTTTTTAAATTTATTTATTTATTTATTTATATTTTAAAAGATGCTTAGATTACATAATTGTTACACAAAAATTACAGGGATTCCTATGTTCCCCACCTCCCACACCTCCCACAACACCCCACACAAACATCCTTCATCAGTGTGGCACATCACCTGCAATGGATATACACATCCTGGGGCCTTGCCACCAAGTATAGACCATAGTTCACATTGTAGACCATGCTCTCTCCCACACAGTTCTGCTTGCTATATGCTGACATAAAATGGCCTGTATCTGTCGTTGTAATACCACTCAGGACAATTCCCAAGTACCAAAAAAGCACCTGTATTACAACTGCTTTTCCCTTCCCTGCTCCAAAAGCATCCAATGGCCACTGGCTCCACCTCACTGTTGTAATTTCTTCCATTGCCTGAATCACAATATGACTACAACAGAATACCAGTGAGTCCACTCTAGTCCATAGCTCCTCCCCCAATCCTGAGGAGTTTGGGATGGTGATGTCCACTCCATGTCTAAGTGAGAGGGGGCCTATATCCCATGGATACGATGGATGGGATTATCCTTCCTGCAGCTGCAGACTCTCTCCATTCCCTGGGATGGCCATTGTCCATCATCATCTCCTCACCAGGTGACTTGGGTGAGTCCATCGAACTGTATTGTAGGAGCTGCAGCTCCCCCGAGATTCAAGGCACAGCTGGCACATGGGCAGGCCAAAGGCTACAGTCTCTGGAAATACACCTACAAACTCCAGCATCGTATATAGGTTTGAATAGAAGGGACTGAGGGACCATGTGCAGGGAGGACTTATTTGAGTGCAACTCTTTTATTCTCAGGAGCACAGATTCCAGTGGAGAGCCCACTGATAAAGCATCAATCTCTGGAGCTATCTCCCCTTATTAGGATCTGGGTGTCTCCAGAGCCCTCAGGATCCCCACTGTGTAGGGTGATATCCACTTTGGTGTTCTATGAGGTCCTACTGAGGTATGCATAAGCATTACCTCTGGGATGACCTCCCAACTCTCTTTGAAGTCTCTTAGCCACATGAACTCATTTGTCTTTACCTTTTCCCCTTTTTATTCAAGGTCTTTTTCCAGTGGTATTGCAAAATGGCACTTGGTGTTAATCCCTTGTTGCCAGGGAAGCTTATTCCTGGGAGTCATATCCCACACTGGGGGGAAGGTAATGCATTCACATGCTGAGTTTGGCTTAGAGAGATGCCACATTTGAGCAACAAGGAGGCTCTCAGGTGGCAACCCTTAGGCACCCCATAACAGCAGGCTAAGTTTCAATTACAAGAGCAAAGACTCGTAAGGCTAGTCATCAATAACAAGAACCCATTAGTGGACCATCCTCCTTTGCCAGACACTGTCCCTGCACTCGGGGGACTGTTGCTGCTCCCTTGGAGAATGTGGCAGAGCTCTTCAGGCTGGGAATTCAGTATTCCCTCATTTATTGAGTGATTTTCCACCCACTGGACATTACATATAATTAATGATTTCCATTTTGATTTCTTTTTTTTACCCCAAGAGTTATCTAGATTTGTTAATATATTTCTGAGTAGAAAGTTGATTTGTTTTTTGCTAAATGTAGCTTGTTAATATCCATAATTATTGAATTACATTAAAAATGTGGCATAACTTTATTTTCTGCTATGTGGAATTTATTGAGATTTTGGTTTTCCTTAGGACTTTGAAAAGTTTGGGTATGTATTTGTGTGTGTGTACAAATAATTATGCTAATTTGTTTTGCCCAAACTGTCTATATTCTTAGTTATTTTTATCTTTGTTTCCTTGAACAATTTTCAGAAGTTTGAATTAAAATCTCAAATTATATGCCATTTAAATTTTTCTACCAATCTTGCATCTATTGTAAGTTAGATTGTTTAATTAATATAGGGTCATGGTAATTTATTTTGATATTGGGCTTCATCTTCTATTTCATTAAAGGTTTTCTTTTCTGTCTTATTTTTCATTTCATTTTATTTAAGCATTTTTGCCATCTTTTGTTAGTCATTGATCTTTTATATTCATTTTACGTCTTTATTGTAAATCTTTCTTTGCCGTTTTTTCTTATAAAGAATATATATACTCCTGAATTAAAAAAAAAAACACCACAAAAAAAAGCATTTTATTTGAGAGTTTCTCAATAAAAAAATTATTTCATTCATTTTTTTGTATTGAATATATTTGGACATACAGTATGCTGGGTTTTTTTAATTCAAAAATTTATCCAGGTATATCTTTCATACATGAACATACATAAAAACAAGTGTTTAATAAAAGTTGTCAACTTACAAAACATGCATAACATTATACAGGGCTCCCATACATTATCCTCCCAGTAATACCTTGCCTTCTTATGAAACATTTGTTACAAACTGTGAAAGACCATTGTCAAAAATTACTACTAATTATAGTCCATACCTTATATTTGTATTTTTCCCTCAACCCACCTGATTATTAACACCCTGTATTTGTATTATATATTTGTTACAGTTCATGAGAGATTGTTCTTATATTTGTTCTGTTAACTATAGTCCATATTCTACCATAGAATTCACTGCATTATACAGTGCCACGCCTTGTAAAATCCATTCATAGTGTACACTTAGTGGCTTTCATTTTCATCACAGTTGTGCTGTCATCACATCAGTCAATTTTAGAACATTTTCATTACTCCAAAAGGAAAATATCCCATACTCCCTTATACCCCTAACTGTTGACACTTAGAATTGATGTATCCTTTTTATCATTGCTGCAAAAACATTACAATATTACTATTAACTATTATCCATAAATTATATTAGTTGTAATTTTCCCATGTATCACCATATTCTTAACACTTTGGAAAAGAATAATATTCTTAAATTTATATTTATATTTATAGATATTAACAAAAATCTTCATCCATCACCAAAATCACTATTTTATGCAGTCCCTAGATTATCCTCTAGCTCCTTTTCAATTGAAATTTATGTCCCTAGACTATCGCTTTCAGCCACAATCACATTTGTACATCAGCAATGTTACTTATACCCATTATAATGGGTTACCATCAACTCTATTCATTTCCACACTTTTACAATAAACCTTATTAAAAATTCTTCATACATTAAGCATCTCCTCCCATTCTCAACCCACATTCTATCTTCTAGTAAACTATAGTCTAGACATCATATCTAGAAGTCTAGATATGACTTTTACTCATTGTATTTAGTTCACATTAATGAAACCATGCAGTGTTTGTCCTCTTGTGTCTTGCTTATTTCACTCAACATAATGCCCTCAAGGTTCATCCATGTTATCATATGCATCCCAATTTCATTTCTTCTTATAGCTGGATAGTATTCCATTGCATGTGTATGCCACATTATTTTTATCCATTCATCAGTTGATGGACACATGGATTGTTTCCATATTTTAGCAATTGTGAGTAATGCTGCTATGAACATTGGTGTGCAAATGTCAGTTCACATCCTTGATTTCAGTTCTTCTGAATATATTCCTAGTAACAGGATTGCAGGATGATATGGTAGTTCTATATTCAGCTTCTTGAGGAATTGCCAAACTGTCTTCCACAGAGCTTGCAACATTCTTCTTTCCCACCAACAGTGAAAGAGTGTTCTTATCTCCACATCCTCTCCAGCACTTGTAGTTTTTTGTTGTTGTTATTGCTTGTTTGTTTAAATAATGGCCATTCTAATAGGTTTGAAATGGTATTTCATTGTAGTTTGGATCTGCACTTCCCTAAAAGCTAGTGATGTTGAGCTTCTTTTCATGTGCTCTTTGCCCATTTGTATTTCCTCTCTGGAAAAATATTTATTCAAGTCTTTTGCACGTTTTTTAATTGGGTTGCTTGTCGTTCATCATTGACTTGTATCATCTCTTTATATAACATGGATATCAAATGCTTCCTGGATATGTGATTTCCAAATAGTTTCTCTCATTAAGTAGGCTTCCTTTTAACATTCTTGACAATATTTTTAAAAGCACAAACATGTTTAATTTTGAGGAAACCTCATTTTTCCCTTTCATGGCTTGGGCTTTGGGTGTAAAGTTTAAGAAACTGCCACCTATCAAAGATCTTGAAGATGTTTTCCTACATTTTCTTGTAGGATTTTTATGGTTGTGACTTTTATATATAGGTGCTTGATCCATTTAGAGTTAATTTCTGTGTAAGATGTGAGATAGAGGTCTTTTTTTTTTTTTTTCTTCTTGTGGATATAGATATCCAGTTCTCCCAGCATCATTTGCTGAATAGACTGTTCTGGCTCAGCTTGTTGGACTTGACAGCCTTGTAAAAAACTACTTGACCATATATGTAAGGATCTATTTCTGAACTCTCAATTCAATTTCGTTGATCAATATGTCTATCTTTATGCCAGTACTATGCTGTTTTTACCACTGTAGTTAAGTAATATGCTCTAAAGTCAGGAAGTGGAGTCCTCCAATTTTGTTCTTTTTGAAACTTTTTTTTGGCTATGCTGAGCCCCTTACCTTTAACAAATAAATTTGATAATTGGCTTTTCCAAATCTGCAAAGAAAGCTACTGGAAGCTTTATTGAGATTTGGTGAATCTGTAATCAATTTGGGTAGAATTGACTTGTTAATGATATTTAGTCTTCTAATCCTTGAATAAAGAATATTCTTCCATTTATTTAGGTCTTCTTTTTTTTTTTTTTTTACCAGTGTTTTGTAGTTTTCTGAATACAAGTCCTTTATTTCCTTGGTTAAGTTTATTTCTAAAGGTTTTATTCTTTTAGTTACTATTGTAAAGGATATTTTTTCCTGACTTCCTCCTCAGATTGTATATTGTAGTTAATAGAAATGCTACTGATTTTTGCTTATTAATCTTGTATCCCACCATTTTGCTGAACTTGTTTATTAGCTGTAGTTGCTTTGTCATGGATATTTTGGGATTTTCTAAATATAGAATCATGTCATCAGCAAACAGTGTAAGTTTTACTTCTTCCTTTCCTATTTGGATGCATTTTTATTTCTTTTTCTTGCTTAGTTGCTCTAGCTAAAACTTCTCAGACTATATTAAATAACAGTGGTGTAGTGGGCATCCTTGTCTTGTTCCCAATCTCAGTGGGAAAGCTTTCATTCTTTCACCATTGAGAACAATGTTAGCTGTGGATTTTACATATGTTCATTTTATTATATTGAGAAAGTATGCTTCTACTGCTATTTTTTGTAATTTTTTTTTTTATCAAAAAAGGATGTTGGATTTTGTCAATGGTCTTTTCTACATCAATCAAGATGATTATTAATTTTTCTTCCTTGATTTAGTAAAGTGATGTATTACATTGATTGACTTTCTTATGCGAACCATCCTTGCACAACTGGGATAAAACACACTTGATAATGATGTATCAATCTTTTAATGTGCTGTTGGATTTTAACAGCAAGTATTTTATTGAGGATTTTTGAATCTATATTCATGAGAGAAATTGGCCTATAATTTTCTTTTTTCATGGTTTCTTTTTCTGGCTCTGGTATTAGAATGATGTTGGCTTCATTGAATGAGTTTGACAATGTTCCCTCCTGTTCAAGTTTTTAGAAGAGTTTGAGGAAGATTGGTTTTAATCTTCTTTAAATGATTGGTAGAATTCACCTGTGAAGCCATCTGATACTGGATTTTTCATTTTTTGGATGTGTTTGATAACACTTTCAATCTCTGTACTTGTGATTGGTTTGATGGAGTTTTCTGTTTCTTCCAGGTCAGAGTAGGCTGTTTGTGTGTTCCTAGGAATATGTCCACTTCACCTACATTGCCTAGTTTGTTGACATACAGTTGTTCATAGTATCCTATTGTGATCCTTTTTATTCCTGTTGGGTCACTGGTGAGTTTTATGTGACTGTTTGCCAAATGATGGAAGATTTTTTCAAGAGAAAAACTTAAAGATTTACAAATATTGTTGCAAGTCTAAGATAGTAAGATCTATTCAAGGCTTTCATTCATTCACTCCTTGCTGTTTACTTTCTCAAATCCATCTAACCAAAATTAAATTTAAAGTCCCTCGTCACCCCCCAGAATAAAAGCTAAGACAACACAAAATTTCATCTTTGTTTTAAAAAGTGAGTTGAAATAAGTGCAAATATTTTATGGATGCCAATGCTAACCAGTTAGATGGACGCCCTCATCCACCCCCTATCATTTCAGATTTTGTTATTTGTATCATCTTTCTTGTTTTTCTTTTTCAGTCTAGCTAAGTGCTTTCAATTTTGTTGATCTTCTCAGAGAACCAACTTTTGGTTTTGTTGATTCTCTCTATTTTTGTTGTTGTTGTTCTCAACTTCATTTATTTCTGCTCTGATCTTTGTTATTTATTTTCTTCTACTTGCTTTAGGATTAATTTACTTTTCTTTTTCTAGATCCTCCAGGTGTTCAGATAAGTCTGTGATTTTGGCTCTTTCTTCTTTTTTTAATGTAAGCATTGAGGGCTATAAATTTTCCTCTCAGCAATGTCTTTGCTTTGTCCCACAGACTTTAATATGTTGTGTTCTTGTTTTCATTTGTCTTGAGATATTTACTGATTTCCCTTACAATTTCTTCTTTGGCCCACTGATTGTTTAAAAGTGTGTTGTTTCACCTCTCTATACTTGTGAATTTTACATTTGTCTACCTGTTATTGATTTCCAGCTTCATTCTATTATGATCAGAGATAGTGCTTTGTATGATTTCAATCTTTTTAAATTTATTGAAACTTGTTTTGTGACACAACATATGGTCTATCCTGGAGAAAGAGCCATAAGCATTTGAGAAGAATGTATAGCCTGCTGTTTTGGGGTGCAATGTTCTATTTATGACTATTAGGTCCAGTTCATTTATGATATTATTCATGTTCTCTGTTTCCTTATTGATCCTCTATCCTGATTTTCTATCCAAAGTTGAGAATGTTGAATTGAAGTCTCCAACTATTATTGTAGAGATGTCTATTTCTCTCTTCAGGTTTGCTAGTGTCTGTCTCATGCATTTTGGAGCACCCTGGTTAGGTGTATAAATACTTATTATTGTTATTTCTTCTTGGAGAATTGGTCCTTTTATTACTCTATAATTCCCTTCTTCATCTCTTATAGCAATCTAGCAATTAAAATCTATTTTGGCCAATATTAGTGTAGCTACTCCAGATCTTTTTTGATTACTGTTTGCATAAAATATATTTTCCCATCATTTTACTTTCAGCCTATTTGTTTCTTTGCATTTAAGAGGAGTCTCTTATTTATAGCATATAGATGGTTGATTTTTTTTTTTTGTCCATCTGCCAGTCTGTGTCTTTTAATTGAGGATTTTAATCCATTTTCATTTAATGTTATTAAAGTAAAGGTATTACTTACTTCATCCATTATATCTTTTGTCTTTCCATTTTCCTATCTTATTACTATCTTTTTACTCTTTACTCTTTTAATTACCCTTACTAATAATCTTCATTTCTACACTCCTCTCCTGGCCTCTTTCTCCTGTTTTATCTTATCAGGTTGCAGCACTTCCTTTAGTATGTCTTGTAAAACCAGTCTCTTGGTGACTAACTCTCAGTTTTTTTTGTTTGTTTGTTTGTTTGTTTTTCTGTGAAGAATTTAAACCCATCCTTATTTTTGCAGGACAGTTTTGCCAGATAAAGATTGTTGACTGGCAATTTTTCCCTTTTACTATAATATATCATACCACTGCCTTCTCACCTCCATGGTTTCTGGTGAGAAATCAGCACTCAGTCTTATTGAATATCCCTTGTATATGATGAATTGCTTTTCTCTTGCAGCCTTCAGAATTCTTTATCTCTTGCATTTGATATTCTACATAGAATGTGTCTACGCATAGGTCTATTTGGGTTTATTCTATTTGGTGTGCATTTTCTTTCTTTGATATTGATATTCATGTCTTTCATAATGGTTGGGAAATTTTTGGCAATTATTTCCTCAAATATTCTTTCTGCCCATTTTCTGTTCTCTTCTCCTTCCAGGTCACCCATATCATGTATATTTGTACATTTCGCACTGTCATTCAATTCCCTGAAAACCTGGTCATTTTAAAAAATTCTTTTCTCTCTCTATTCTTCTGTACTTTCAAATTCAGTTGTTCTGTCTTCTAATACACTTATTCTTTCCTCAGCCATTTGAAATTTGGTATATGCGTCTAAGGTATTTTTAATCTCTGCCTTTCATTCCCATAAGGTCTGTTACTTTTCTTTGCAAGCTTCCAAATTCTTCTTTGTGGTCACCTAGTGTCTTCTTAATATCCTTAACCTCTTTAGCCATCTCATTGAATTTATTAAGGAGATTAGTTTGGATAGCTTTGATTGGTGTCTTAAATCCTGTGTTTCATCTGGAGACTTATTTGTTGCTTTGACTGGTCCATATCTCCCTGTTTCTTAGTATGGCTTGTTATTTTCTGCTGGTGTCAGCATTTGATTTTTTGATGTGTTTATTCTGTGCTCAATCTCTCTCTTTAGTCTATGCCTTTCTTATTGGTTGGCTTTTTGCTAAAGCACCCCCTATTCCTCTTCTGGCAATGTTAAACCATTCTGTTTGTTTTTGATTTGCCTCTCTCTATATTTTAATAACCATTTGCTTTTTTCCCCCAGTTGCTATTGCATGGAGGGATAATTTTGGTAGGAGTGTCCCCCTGGGGACAACCTTTCTAGCTCAGATTTCCCAGTCAAAATAGACCCAGAACAAAAGACTTGAAAAGACAATTGTCCAAAAGAAGAAAGATAAATGGCAAAGAAACACAGGAAAAAATATTCAATATCACTAGCAAATCAAAATGGCAATGAGATATCATTTCACACCTATAAGAATAGCCACTATTAAAATGTCAGAAAACTGTAAATGTTGGAAAGGATGTGGAGAGATAGGAATGCTTATTCACTGTTGGTGAGAATGTAGAATGGTAGAGCCACTGTGGAGGACTGTTTGGCAGTTCCTAAGGAAGTTGAATATAGACTTGCCATGTGACCCTGCAGTACCATTACTAAGTATATACCCAAAAGAACTGAGAGCAGAGACACGAACAGACATCTGCACACCAATGTTCACAGAGGCATTATTCACGATTGCTAAAAGTTAGAAACAGTCCAGGTGTCCATCAACTGATGAATAGCTAAACAAATTGTGACATATACACGTGATGCAATTTTATGCATTAGTAAGAAGAAATGAAGTCGTGAAGCATATGACAACATGGATGAACCTGAAGGACATTATAGTGAGTGAAGCAAGCCAGCCACAGAAAGACAAATACTGTATGATTGCTCTATCATGAACTAAATATATTATGTAAGCTCATGGAGTTAATAATTAGAATATAGGTCACCAGAAAATAGAAGGAGGGTAGAAAATGGAAAGCTGAGGGTTAATCTGTGCAGAATTGGTTAAATGGATTGTTTATAAAACTTTGGAAATGAATAGAAATGGTTAAAGCATATCATGATGTTTGTAACTAGCAGTGCTGTTATATAGGTATGACAGTGGTTGAAAGGAGAAGTCTAACGTCATGTACATTACTAGAAGGAAAGCTAAAAATTATAACATGGGACTGTATAAGATAATAAAACCTCACGTAAAACACAAATATGGGTGATATTGCATATATAAGACTGTGTCTACAAAATATAAATACCAATATACTTGAGAGAAGAAAAAAGAATAGCAGCTATGTACAGCAGGGTAAGCATAGAGAGATTGAGAGGTGAGGAGTTTGTTTGTTCATTATTATTATTGGACTAACGAAAATGCTCTAAGAATGATTGAAGTGATGAATGCACAAATGTGATTATACCAAATACCATTGCTTGTACACTTTGGATGGATTTATGCTTTATTAATATGTATCAATAAAATTGATTTGTTAAACAAAACAAAGCAATGCAAAACCTATGAAGGGGGTGTAGATCAATTCCAGTACGCTCTGGAGAGGAGAACCTAAAGGCCACCAATATTCTGTTTGATGTCTCCCCAAATCTATGCTTTCCTAATGTACCCAGCGGGTAACAGTCTTTATCCAGTTGTTCCCAGCTGCCCATAGGTTTTCCTGTGCCTTTAATTCTCAACTGACTTTGCTCCTGGTGCAGGAAGCTGCCAGCCTATCTGGGATGAAACTGTTGCACACCTCCCAGCCCCTGAGATCTGACTTCTCTAATCAACTGCCACAACCTGTGCTGGGCCCTCCAAAGTGGGCAGGTGACTGCCATTGCTGGAGGGAGAATGAGCAGACTGCTCATGCTTCTTGTCCTTCCTGGAGCATCTTGGAGTCGAGGGTACTGCAGTCCTTTAAGATGGGCAGGGTGAACCTGCCTGCAGTACCCAAGCGCGAGAACTTCCTCTCCTTCTGGGAGTGCTGAAGGTGCTGAAGGTGCCACAGCCCTTTAAGTGGATGGAGTGAATCTACTTGCTTTTCCCTGAGGAAGTGTTCAAACTGCACCCAATTTTCACTCCTGCTGGGTGTGGGGGCCCAAGTAGTGGCTCTACAACCTGTGTGCGCTGAACATGATCCCTACCATCCCTTGCATCTGGTGTGTGTTTTCAATCACTCCTGCTTCTACTTATGCTGGAGGCAGAGATAGCACATAGGCTGCTGGGTTTTTTTGTGGCTTGGGCAGATTTAAACCTCAGCTGTGCTCAGAATTGGAATCCAGCTAGCTGAATTTGCTAATCAACAGTGGTAGTTGGTGCCAGGCACTTTCTCTTCCCTGTTTTTGGAAAAGGGAGCTTCTAATTCCAGCCAGGGACTGGGTCCCCAGGTGGCCTGCCATGCCAGCGGGGCATGGGCAACCACCTCTGTAATGTGGAGGAATCCACTCATGAATCTTCACCGCAGATTGCCAGTCTCCTCTTCCTTTTCTTCCTTGGATGCTGTACTGTGTTCTTCTAGTCTTTGGAGATCCTCAAACAGTTAATTTGGACAGATCCCGACTGATTATTAACTGCCCAGTGGGATGAGCTGATTATTAAAGCCCCCTACTCTGTCACCATCTTGGATCTCTCCTTGTATGGTGTTTTTAATGTTTTTCTATTTTACATGTTTTGTTATTTCTCCTTTCCCCCTTGCTTCCTTTTGTGGGATTTAACAAGTTTTCTTTGTTTCATTTTTCATCAGGCCTTTTGAACATTTTTGATTCTTCTATGATTGTCCCTAAAATATTATATAGTTATTTATAATGAGCTATTTTTTTTAAAAAAGGATTATATTAGATATAAATGTCTCATTACAGGGAGACCTATCCACAACTCTTAAATCAAATATTTGCGAAGATCATTTATCACATGTTGTTTTTCAGTGTATATTAAGTTCTAACATACAAAGCAAATTATACAGTGTTCAAGGTCTAAGTCGACATTTCTTACAAATGTGCATTGCTTAGAAAATAACTTGTTATAATTGCTCTTGGAAGAGTAATCAATGTTTAAGAAAAACTGGGTTAGAATAAAGTTTCCAATGCCTTGTAAATTAAAAATATCAAGGAAGTAGATGTTTATTTGGGCATTTAGAGTTGTATTTCAGCACTTCAGGGACTGTGAACTGCAAGTAGGTAGATTAAGCAGCTTTGGCATGTTCAGAACCCAACTTGAAGCCCTCATTCACCTCCAGGAGATATCCTATCAAGCATGAAGACTCTCTCATCAGATTGTGTTTCTTGCATAATAGTCAGTCTTTAGGACTGTAGGCAAAATGACTTAATTGATCCTTTTTTCATTGCTTGAATCAGCCTCACTGAATTGAATCGATTAACTGTAAAAATGGAAGCATGAGTTTGATGAAGATTAAGGCATTTTACCATCTTTAGCATACATTTGATTAAAAAGATGAGATGGGATGCAGTAAGCAGTACATGGCACTATGTGTACACATAAGGCTTACCTTTTTTAACTCTACCCTTCTCCTCATTGCTAAGCCTAGAACTTTTAAGTAAATAAAGCTTGGCAAGTCAATGAAAACAAAACAGAAAATTACTAATGCATCAAGCCATGACCCACGATCATGGGCACAGTGCAAAATGAAAATGCAGAAGCTCCTTTTCCAAAATCATAAGAATTTCAAATGGCAGAAACAGAGCATTAAAGCAAGTGAGGGGCCCTTCTGACGTTGTTCACCCATGGAGCTGGTCCTGCAAAGATCACCTCTCTTTTCCCTACAATCTTCTAAAAATCAGTAGAGTTGTCCCTAGGGTAGAATAATTAAGAGTGATCCACCTATATCTTCATTGCTTTTTAGAAGGAAGGAAGGTCTCTAAGGATGTTTGGAGAGTGAGATGTTGTTGCCTGTGAAAGTTACCCAAAACATCTGAGGCTTTTATGTTGGCCCTGGGTGTCTGCCTCATATGGAAAATCCATTGACACTATTCAGTGCTTTCTTTTACCATTTGATGTTTGTTTTAGTTCAAATACACATGGATTAAAATGTTGGCAGGAAAAAACAAATTTTTTTTCCTGTTCCTATACTCTACCCTTGGTATGTCCCTGGATCTTAAAGGAAATACTAATTTTCTTTTGTTTCTCTGAAGACGCTACATGATTTTGTCTCTACAAAAATGTTATGAAGTGCAGTCATGAAACCACCAGCTTTGGAGTCAGACTGTATAGATTCCAGGTTCTGCCACTTCTCAGTTGTTTGATCTTTGGTAAATTATCAATCTACCTTCGGTGCCTGCTTCCTAATGTAAAATGATGATAAAAACACCAATTTAATAAGGTTGTTTTGAATATTAAATGTAGTAATGTTTTTAAGGCATTAATGTTTTGAGTATAAATACTAAAAAATGTGACCTATTCAACTGACTATATTATAATTTCTAATCATGCTTTACAGAAATTATCAATTAGTTTAATCTGGACATAAAGAGTGGCATTCAGAAGCAGAAAAGTGGAGAGAGCTTCAAAGAATTTCTGACTTATCGGCTCTTAAATTTTGGGGGGCAGATCATAGATCCTTTTGAACGCCAATGAAAGTTAGTGGACCATCATTTTCCTCAAAAAGTGCACATAAATTTAGCATTCAAATTAAGGACATTTGTTCATTACCTGAAGCTCATTATTGGAATCTACAGGTGCAGGTTAAAACGAGTGTATCAAACCTTATATCATGGTTTCCTATTCATAAAGCAGTAATGGGATGGGCCTCTACATATCCAGCACCCATTATGAAAGAAACCCCCTTTCATAGCCTATTCTGTTTCCTGAATATATGGTTCTATATTTTTCTATTCCACAGAAATTCTGAACACAGCCTGGAAATTAATGAAAGCATCAGATATTGGCATGATATTTTATGTCAATGGAAATTACTGAACTGATACTCCTTTTGAATTTCTCTGTTCTTCTGAGAGACCCCTCAGTGCTGAGAAGGTCTTGCTTTTAAGTAAGTACATTTAATGTAGCACTGTTGATGACACTAATGGTTTTATACTTGGGCAATGACTGAGAATGGTAGTGTAGGTTTTGGAATGTAACAAAGCTATATGGACTATTTAAATAGATGGAGGGGCTATCCCATCAAGAGCTATTTTGTTTTTCCTTCTTAACTTTTTAGAATTAATTAATTCTATTTATCTTTCTTTATTTATTGCCTTTTCCCTTTCTTCCTTTCACATTAGACTTTGTGCCAAGTTTGCAAATCATTTTAAATAGTTACCTGAGCTGCTAGTTTCTACCAGAACACCGACATTTGCATTTGCTACCCAACATTTACTCCAACAACTTCTCCTTGGCTTCTCTTACTATATAAGAAACATACTACACAACAAACTTCTGGCAGCATCAGAGAGACCAAAAGTAAAATTAAAAGCAAATAGAAAGGCATATTTATCAATTAGGCTCATTAAAATGGTTTTCATTTTGTTTTTGGTTCTCCATTTGACCTGCCCCAGCTTCTTTCCATTCCTCAGCACACATCCCAGGATTTATTTCCATGGCTGAGGGATGCATGTAGAGAGTACGCAAAGCGTAACTCCCAAAGAGGGCTGTCAAATTTCCTTTAATGGATATTTTGGCTGCAAGTCATTTTTACATTTTTCTCAGCCCTAGATCAAGTTGAGGTTGAAAGGCTAGGTATCTTGATTGTTTCCACATTTCTTGCAAGATATTGCAAGGCAAAATCCAGGGAGAATAGAAACATTGTCTGTCATGTTTAGCCAGGATGAAGTTATATGACATTTAAAGTCCAGAAGCAGTACTGTCAACCTGGAAGTTTCTAATCCCTCTTCCCCAACACTTAAAGAGATACCACGCTAATCCCACAGTGCTGATGCCTGTCTGCTGCGACATGCCATCTGCTCTTGTTCATGTTGGATGTGATCAGATGTGAACCTCAAAGACCTTTTTGAAGATAAACCTTATTTGAGTCCTGAATCATTAATTTTCACGCAGGCTCATCACATTTTGCCGTCTGCCACACAGATTTTGTTTAATAGGGAAGTAATTGACATGTGGCAGTTAAGAAACAAACTGACAGAAAGAAACTTCTAGTTAAATGTACATTCCAGCAGGATCCTAGAACTTCCACAGAACTGCTTAGCTATTCATGATTTAGCATGCTGGGAAAATGTATAATTTATATATATATTTTAAAAATCATGTGCAAGCTTGCTCACATTTTCAATGGCCTTTCTTTCTACTAATGAAAAAGGGGAAATGCTTCTCATGTGAGAAGTCTCATCAGAGGGTAGAAGTATTAATGAAAGCCTTGTCAGAGCTGACCTCAAAAGAAAGCAGAACTATCTAGGTATTGGGGGTTGGTGGAATTTCAAGTAGAACTCAATGTACTAAATTAAGTGCCAAGATATTGTCATTTGTCTTTTCTAGATTCACTCCTTTGGTGTGAAAGGTTTTTATACTTCAAACGTGAAGCTTTTTTTGCAAGCTATCACAGGAAATATTAGACAATATCTGTTCATTCCCTACTTGAAAGCCAATTAGGTACTTCAACCTGAGATGGGTGCCAGGATCACAAGGATTGGAGAGGAAAACTGTTCTGAAAGTTGAAAGTGCATAAAGAAAAAAATAATCTTTTTCCTGATTTAGTTAAGATTAAACTTTTCTCCTAACCATGGTTCTTCAATTGGGGAATGTGATGAGCTGCATATAACTGATCAACAGCAGTCTTTGTGTTTAACTTACATGAATGTTTGAAGAGTGTCTGACTGAAGCTGCTATTATTGGGTCTCTGAATAAATTAGCAAAGCACTCTTAGAGCTCTCTACAGTGTGCATAACGTTTTCACAAACACAATTTTATTTAATTTTTATTATAAGCATGAATGCAGGTAGAACTGCTGTTACTTTCATTATCATCTACAGAGTAATCATTGATATTATACATAACTAGTATATAAGAGCATACAGTCTTTTATAAGCAAGCAGTTTCAAGAAAAAAATTAGAATCAGGAACTGAGCTATAAATAGATAAAGTGACTTATCCAAAGGTTATAGAGATAACCTTCACAATGCTTGTGAAGTATACATTTTTCTCTTGATTAGTTTATTTTGCTTAAAATATGTGAATCATAGCAGCTTCATCACTATGAATTTGAGCATTTGAGCATGGGATTTTTTTTTTTCCTAATAATATTTGAAGTGATCTTCTAGGGAGGCTTTTCAATTCAACATAAGTCAATAAGGAATAAGGAAGCATGATGATATTATTATTCAAATAGAGAAATATAGCATATAGGTTTTCCTTTTTGGGAACAAGGATTCTTCATGGTTCTGTCAGAAGAGAGAAACAGGTATGATAAAATTGCTTTCAAGAATATATTCCTGGAAAGAATAAACAATTTTAATTAAGCCTCAGGATTAGAGGATACATCTATTAGTCTAAATTTGTTTTTATTGGAACATGAGAAGAGAATGTATATTCATGATTCCAATATTTTCTGAATAAAAAATGTCTATTTGTTACACTATTTAAAATTATTTTAAATTTAATTTTGATATATTTTAATTTTTAAAGACATGGAACTTATTACTAAGGTAGAAAAAATTATACTACATTAACTTTATACTTGAATCTTTTTATAGCAAGAGATAAAAATGACATGAAATGGGGATTGTTCAAGAACATTGAGGACATATGACTACTGCTGATCAGAGTAAAGTTTTTGAGTTGTGAAAAAATAAAGTTAATGAAGAAAAAATGAGTATGATATAATATTACTCTTCTGTATTATTTTCTTAGAAAATCAAAGCATTTCAGAATCTGATAGCTCATAATCTAAGCTTCTGCAAAAAGCACTCAATAAGATTTATAAATTATTGCTTTTGGAATTTACATGCTTATAAAGTATCCTAACTTCACTAATTCTATCTGATGATGTTAATTAATTAATGCCCATCCCTCACAGGATTTGGGCTATCCTAAACCAACACAAAATTCTCAGAGGTATACTTTAAAAATTGTAAGCTAGAGACCAATGATTGGTTTTCTGTAGCCTTTAAAAGACTTTTGGTGGAGCAGATGTAGCTCAAGTGGTTGAGCACCTGCTTCCCAAATACGAGGCTTCTGGGTTCAATCCCCTGTACCTCCTAAAAACAAACAAGTGAAAAAACAACTCTCATTGGAAAGCAGATGTAGCTCAGTGGTTGAGTGCCTGCTTCCCATGTACGAGGTCCTGGGAAAAAACTTTTGAAGGACTCTGATAGTTATAAATAAATGGTAAATTAGGTTCTAGGCAAAGGCAATAACAACCAATTAGCCCAAAATTTTGAGAACTGTTTCTAAACAGGTTCGCCTGTGCTTTTGGATAAATTGAGTACTTAGGAAAAGGATGTGGAGCAAGTTGCTACATGGCACATCATGGGAACAAAGGCTCCAGCCCAACAGAGGCTTTCAGTAAATGACTGCTTTATTACTGACATAGCACAAAGGGTCCAAAAGAGCGGGGAAGAGATCCTTCACGGCTGTTCCCAGGGAAGCCAACTGCTCAGGTCAGGTTCAGTGGATGGCAGCTCTGAATGCCCCACTTCACATCAGAGATGAGAAACAAATCTGTGATGTTTGAGCATTTAGTATTTATCCACCCCAGGAGAAGGGGACCCTGCCCCTGAGAGTTCCTACCCTGATAAGTATCTAGGCTGCTTTTTCCAGGTTTCTGGGTTCAAGGTATCCTCAGGCCTTTTTGTTAAACCTAACATCTCCCCCCAGGCTGTGGAATGGAAGCTGACTGAAAGAGCTGCACATAATGGAAAAGGGGGAAAGTAGTCAAGGGCTGGGAGAAGTCCACTGATTTAAGTCTGTGACTTCCCCAGCAAAGGTAAGAGTAAGAAATATTGTATAGATCATTTTTTAACCAGTGGTTGTGAATAAGAAAGGCAACTTCCTGATTTTCTTCAAGTCTGAGTCACTTTAGTTCTTAGAGGAATGTTTTAACATAAATGGTGTCAGCTGCTGTACTGGGTATCACAGAGGGGCCTTTTCTGGGAAAAAGTCTCAGGTAAAGTGCAATGGTGTAACCATAAGCTGGTAAGAGATCCTGACGGCTAGAAAGGCGTCTTAACAAAAAGAAAAAAGAAAAAAAAAGAGGGAGTGGTGGAAATGATATATTGGTATAGGGAAGTCAGTGGGTTTAAGAGTCTACAGCACTATTTTAGTCCACAGCTCATTCCCCAATCTTGAGGATTCTGGGATGGTGATGTCCACTCCAGGGAATGAACTATGAACTAAAGTAGACTTATTGGTATTCTACTTTAGACTTATTGTGATTCTAGCAATGAAAGAAATTATATCATTGATGTGGAAGCACTGGCCACTGGAGGTTCTGAGGGCAGGGAGAAGGAAAAATAAGTGTAATGCGGGGGCATTTTCAGGACTTGGGAATTGTCCTGAATGACATTGCAATGACAGATACAGGCTATTATATATCTTGCCATAACCTACAGAATTGAGTGGGAGACAGTGTAAACTATAAGGGGAACTTTAATCCATGCTTAGTGGCAATGCTCTAAAATGTGTTCCTCAATTGCAATGAATGTACCACACTAATGAAGATGTTGTTAATGTGGGAAAATGTGGGAGGTGTGGAGCAGGGCATATGGGAATCCCCTATATTTTTTATGTAACCTAAGGATCTTTAAAAAAATAGGTGTAATATGGTGGCATTTTTGGGACATTGGAATTGTCCTGAATGATGTTGCAGTGATGGATATAGGCCATTATATATCTTATCATAACTTACAAAAATGTGTGGAAGAGAGTTTAATCTATAATATAAACTATAATCCACACTTATGGCAATGCTCCAAAATGTATTCATCAATTGTAACAAATGTACCACGCTAGTGAAGGATGTTGTTAATGTGGGAAAATGTGGGAGGTGTAGGGAGTGGGGCATATGGGAATCCCCTATATTTTTTATGTGACATTTATGTAATCTAAGTATCTTAAAATAAATAAATAAATAAAAGTCTCATCCAAAAAAAAAAAGTCTACAGCACCTAAAATGTTGGAGGAGTAAGGTTGATGTCTAGGTTCTTTATCTCACAAATATAATCTAAAACAATTCACTAAATCTCTGAGCTTCATTTCTGTCTTTCTAAAATTCATACCTGCACTTTTAGGGCAGCTCAAGTATGAGATATGCTGGAATCCAGATACCTCAAGATTGGGAATGTGTTTCATTTATTTATTGATGCATAGCAAACCATACCAAAATGTATTGGCTTACAACACACAATTTTTTTCTCGTGATTATGTGGGTTGGCTTATAGGCCTTCTGCTGGTCTCACCTGGATCACTTGGTTTTATTAGCTTTTGGATCGACTGGGGGCAGGACTCAGCTGGACTGTCAGAGTGAGTCAGTCCTTCACAGGGAATTTCCATATAGCTTGGGCTTTCTCATTTCAGGGTGATCTCAAGCAGTCTTCTAAGAGGGAGAATTCCAAGAATGTGAAAATAGAAGCTACAAAGCTCTGAAACGCTAATGTTGTATGTCCTACAGCTTCCCTTCTGCCACATTATATTTGGGCAAAGCAAGTGACAAAATCAGCCTAGATTCAAGTGGTGGAAAATGCAGCTCTGTCACCTCACTAGAAGAATGACAATGTCTCAATGCAGAAGGTATTCAAGATGTTAGCTATTAATAGGACCATCTTTGTAAGTAGTCTGCCAAAGAATTAGAGTGCAAAAGTAGGGTTTGAACATAGGATGGTGCTGAGATACAGACACTGGTAGTAGGAACCTCCCCTGTGATGCAATCCTAGTGGTTAAAGATGCAATGTCCAAAGTTTTAAAATCACTCTTCTTGGTTAAGAGCATGAACTCTCGAAGCAAAACAACTTTGGGGTTAAAATCTAGCAGCACTACTGCCTGATTAATTTATAATTAATCCTGTGCCTCAATGTCCTCATTTATAAAATGAAGTGACTAACAGTTTCTATTTCAAAGGGTTATTATTTTGAAGATTAAAACAATTACTATATGAAAATGCCTTAGAACAAGGCCTGACATATGGTAAGTACTTCAAAAAGTGTTATTTTTGTTGTTATTATTATTGCTATATATCTAGTTACACTCTATGGGTGGGGACAGTGTGAGGTTAGGAAGGAATTTTAGTCAGCTCTGTAATTGGAAATTTAGCATGGGTTCATTAGTATAATGAGTCCTGGAACTCTGGAAAGCCCAGATATCTTGGCTGAACCACTGAGACTAAATACATGACTTAATTCCAACCTCCAGCAAAATAATATTTATAATTTCTAACACTTTTTTTTTTTTTT
>JAQZBX010015936.1:0-12483 GCA_029593785.1 Cabassous unicinctus
AGAGAAGGCCCCGGGATAGAGACGAGCCATTCGCCTGAGAGTTCACAGCTGGCCTTGTGCAGAGAAGCAAAGCCTAGAGAGCCTAATAGTCTACAGCTGACCTTGTGGAGGAACCAGAGGAGCTAAGCCCAGAGAGAAATGCAGCCCCAGGAAGAGAGGAACCCAAGAAGCCTGAACCATGGCAATCGTCGGCAGCTGTTTTGTTCCAACACGTGGCAATGGACTTTGGTGAGGGAAGAAACTTATGCTTTATGGCCTGGTAACTGTGGACTTCTACCCCAAATAAATTTACTTTATAAAGACCAACCAATCTCTGGTATTTTGCATCAGCACCCCTTTGGCTGACTAATACAATAACCATTTGTCTTAACACCATCTGTTAAATGGTCCAAGATCTTCAATGCCAGCTCTTCTTATCATTGTTTTTATGGGATATGCATGGGTCTATCTCTGAACTCTCTATTCTCCTCTGTTGTTATATTTTCCTATCCCCATTCCCAAATCACACTGTCTTCATCACTAAAGCTTGAAATAAGACTTGATATCTGGTAGGGCAAGGCCCCCACTTTGCCAGCTTTCTTTGGGAGTGTATTGGCTATTTATGGTCACTCATTCATGTAAATTTTACAAATAGCTCATCAAATACCCAAAACACTTGTTGGTAATTTTATTAGAATTACATTGAATACGTGGATTGATTTTGGGAGAATTAGCAACTACTATCTTGAGTCTACCTGTTTGTGTTTCTCCAATGATTTAGGTCTTTTTTTAATGCCCTGCAATAAATGTTTACAATTTTTCCATAAAGATCTTGCACATCTTTAGTTAAATCTACTCCTAAGGGCCTTTTTTTTTGGTTGATATTATAAATTCTGTTTCCTTCTGTGTGAAGGAATCTTCACCTGTGAAACAATCCTGGCGTCTCTCCACCTCTCACTCATTCTTGGCCCAGGGGAGGAGAAGCAACATAATCTGATTAATGGTTTGGAAGGATAAGCTTGGCTTGCATGCCCAGCCCCTCTCTTCCCTTCCTTTTGGGAGCTGCTCTGTCTCTAAGAACATGTGGTCTTGATTACCCTAAGCCCTGCAGAAAGCTTAACAGAAACGACCTTATCCTATAGGAGAGGGCTTTGGAGTTCCTATGCTGCCAGTGATTCAGTGGGTAAGGCTTTCTAATTCTGGAATTCAAGATTATGGACCTCTCTTATATGCATAAATATATGCCACATTCTCCAAATCAACATTATGGATAAATAAAGATGTTTAGCCTCTAACTGCCCACTCTTTTGACTGATTCTCAACCCAAGTATGCAAAGAGGGGTACTATTATTTGGGCTCCCTCAAACCCCATTATAAATGCATTTTTTAACTGGATGCTGCCATTGTATAAACATATAAGACTTCTACTTACCTGGCAAACTGTATAAATCCCATTAATTTTAATAATTTGTCAATTATTTTAGGTTTTCTATATAATCATATCTGCAAATAAGAGTTTCAAATTTTTTTTGTTCCAAACCTTTAAAGTTTCATTTCTAATTCTTGTCTTCTTTGCTGGCTAAGCCCTTTAGTACAGTGTTGAATAGAAGTGATGATAGAAGGCATCTTAGAGGACTGTCTGTACAACAGTCTGGGCCTGATGTTTTCTATTTAGGAAGACCTTTAAATACTTATTTAATTCTTTGAGTGGTTAAAGAGACATTCGGATTTTCTGTTTTTGTTTTTTCTTGAATCTTCAATGCCAGCTCTTCATAAAGTTTTACAATGTTGAGAACAGGTATTTTTCCCTCTCAACTAAGTTTTCCAATTTTATCAGCACAGAGGTTTTTTAATTATTATTATTATATTCTCATCTTCTATTTCCTGGTCTATAGTTATGGTTTTGCTTATATATGCCATTTCTTCCTTTTTTCTTGATCAATCTTGCCAGAGAGTTTTGTTTTTTAAAAAATTTTTAAAAAGGTACTTAGAGTACATAAATGTTAACAAAAAATATAGGGATTCCCATTTGCCCCACTCCCCACACCTCCCACATCCTCCCACATAAACAATATCCTTCATTAGTGTGGCACATTCATTGCAATCAATAAATGCATCCTGGGGCATTGCCACATAGCAGGGACCATAGTTCACATTGTGGTCTACAGTCTCTCCCACACAGTTCTGCATATTAAGGAACAATACAAAATGGCCTATATCTGTCATGCCACTTTCTGTGCTTTGGTTTTATTTTTATTTTTCTAGATTAATTTACTAGTTATCACCTATCTTCTCTTCTTATACAAACATTTAAGACTACAAATTTTCCTCTGAGTACAGCTTTAACTATATCCCACACATTGTTATTTTGTTGTTGTTGTCATTGTTTCTTTTAAATGTTTCATCATTTTATTGTAAAATAAAACACAAGTACACAAAACTACACAAACAATAGATAGCTTAGTGAAATATTAAACACCTTTGTAACCATTCTAATATTAAAAAATAGAACTTTGCCAGCCATCCCCAGAGCCCTCCATGTGCCCTGACCCAATCACAGTCTCCTTCTTTCTCCAAAAGTAACTATATGCTGACTTTTACAGTAATCACATTCTTATGTTCTTTATGTGTTTTTTTTCACCCAAGTGTGTATCCTTAGACACTATAGTCTTTAGTTCTGCCCATTTCAAAATATTCCTTAGGTCTTTTAAGTTCTTTTACTCTACAGTTTCCTGTTCATCCCTTTCTTTTCCTTAGGATTTATCTGTTGAAGAACCTTGGTCTTTTGACCTGTAGAGTGTCCTACCATTGGGAATTTGCTGATTGCATACTCATGGTGGCATTCAACATGTTCCTCTGTCCCCTATATTTCTTAAAAATTGGCAACTAGATCTAGAGACTCAACTAGACTCAGGTTTAATCCCCTTGGTGTCTTTTCACTGGGGGCAGATAATGTCTGGTTGCCTCTTTTTTGTGGTATTAGCAACAATTGATGCTTATTGCCTAGATCTGTTAATTCATTAGTGGTTGCAATATGGTGCTATTCTAATTCTTTCATTTTGTTTTCATTTATTAGCTGTAGAGAGGGGCTTCCTTCATCTACTATTAGGTCATCTACTGGTACAATTCATTTAGGAAGCAGAATAAATTATTATTCTTTCAGTTCATTTGCTAGTTTTTAAGATTATGAATTGATTCTCTATCATCATCCAAAGGTGAGCAATCAGTTTTTTAGACTGTCATTATAAACTCATGAATTTAAATCTATTTCAATTTTCTTGTCCTTATTGATACTCAAATTATCCTTTCATTGGCCAGTAGGAGCCTCTTCAAGTTGACTCCAGAGTCATGCTGATATGATTTTAGTGTTCTCTGTTACCTTCCTTCCTATCTTGCATGAAAATATATTCCAGGTTAGTCTTATACATTTCTTCCCCAAACCTTGAATCAGTCATTTTTCTAAGAAGAACTGGTTTCTTTGAGAGGAAAATGGTAAATCAAGATCACATTCTAGGTTCTAGGAATGGTTGTCACTGGTTTTGCCTTTTTTCTAGGCCTTTCCAGTGAATACATATATATTAAAATACATATACATATTTTTTAATTCTCATCAAGTACACAGGGGATTACAATATCCAATTATTAGTCATTTGCTTTATACCAAATTACACATGTACCTGTTTCAGCATAGAAATACTCAATACTACTGCTACCACCATCAATTATGATTTTAAAAATATATTTGCATATGCCATCCACATTCTAGTACAGTTTCTTATGGCCATACTAAACATATATTGTCAAAGTCCTGTAGCCATTACAAATTGATGTTGCTACAGAGATGTGCTACCCAGACCCTTCTTCAAGGAAGGACTTCCTGCCCAGCTGAGGGGTTTGGATAACTAGACAACCTCCAGCTGTAAACTACTTCAGGGTCTACCTCAACAGCAGAAAGCTGTCTTGCCTGAGATTATGCCCTTCCCAGAGTAGTCATCACCTTGTGATTAATCAAGGTGTAGTGTAAAGGCCTGGCCTTTTTACCTAATAGTGGACACTCTAATGGTCAATATTTGCACATAGCTCCCATCTAAGTTGGCTGAGATTTGTTGGAATTACATCACAATTAGATTTCTTCCTTTGCCTAGTCCTGCTTCCTCCCCTTCCCTTCCCATGTGTGGATCCTTGGTAAACAGCTTGTGCCCCAAGCTCTCAGGGTCTGCTTCTGGAAAACCCAACCTGCAAGAGTTAGTACTGGAAGAGGTCCAAGAGGACAGACATTAAGGTGAGACTTTGGAGCTGGGTTACTTACTGCCCCTTTGGCCAGGATGACCCTATCAGTGGTGTCAAGTATTATATCAACTGTCCCTAGAACAATGTGGTATTCTAATTGTTAAAAATGTCAAGAGTGGTGAATTGGGAGAAAGTACTGGGAGTAGGGAATGCATTAGTAGAAGTGATGGATCATTTGTTTTTAGATGTATGGAGAAAATAGTAGCTATAAGATAACAGGATTATGTGGCTATTGCTAAGCACCATTGATATTCTACATTTGAAAGATAAAGAACAGCTGAGGGTAACAGGTAATTGAACATCAGTTCTGAAAGCCAGGGGACCTCTTTGGTCACATATAAAGAAGCTCTCATCCCTTCCTAGTACTTAAAATTGAGAGTGGCTGAATTTCAAAGCCTATTAAATGAACAACCAAGCAGTTCTGTTTTGCCAAGTTCAGGGTCCTCGATGAGCAAGTCTGGGACCTTGAAACATAGGCTAGGGACATCTGTGTGGTTGGTTTTGACTCCCAAGACTCCTTCAAACATTGCATACGTAGCCCATAACCCCCCTACCCGCCCCCTCCCCGCCCCCGCTAAATTGAGCACAGTGTCCTCTTCCCCGCAAAGTAACATGTCCCATCTCAGTACCCACCTCTCCTCCCTTCCTAGCCACTAGGCCTATAACTAGAGTTGAGTTATATAAAAAGCCAGCTGGGCATGTGCTGGACCTGGTAAGGGAGAAACTGATCTATATACCAAAGTTGCTGAAAGACCTATTCAGCATTTATCAGGAGACACCAGAGAAGCATGCTTGGGACTGGATTCTGAGAGTGACTGATCAAGGAATCGAAAAGAAAAATTTGCATAAGGAAGGCCTAAGAAACATTCTCCTAAGACACAAGATTTAGTACACTGACAAGGATCCTAGGAGATGGTCCAAATTTGCTACTAAGAGGGCTCCTAGAAGCACTGAAAAAGTGATAGCTCGCACTGAACAAAACTGAATGCCAGATTTGCCATGACATATGGTAGACAAGAGGTTAAAAATCTCAAGAAATTGGTCATGCTGGAATGGATATACTAGGTACAACTAGAAGACCTGCTAGTTGATTATGTTCCAATTGATGTCCCAGAGGATACATTATTTTCAAAGGCAATAAGGTATGTATTGGTGAAAGCTTATAACAATGAAATCTCAGTGTAGACTTTCCTCTGTAGGCCATAGTAGTTGTTACAGAACTTAGCTTGTTGATAGCAATGAAGACGACAGGACCCTGGTATAACAAAGGCCTGGTAGCAACACTTCATGTTAATGTCTCTCTTGTCATTTAGGTTTTAAGTGTGAATATTGTGTTTTCCATCTACTAATTTAGACCTACAGTCAATTTCTGTTCTTTTATTTGTTGCCCTAGAACTTTTAACATGCACATGTAATTTAACAAAGTCTAAATTTAAGCAATATTCTTATTATCCTCCTGAACATGAAGCTTAGAACACTTTAATGCTAATTGCACCCCCCATTTACATATGTTTTCTTCTTGGGGTTAGTTTATCTTGTTTTTCCTCCCACCAATTAGACATTATAATAACTGTTTATTCAGTTGATAATTTTTAGATTTCCCACACTTTCCCATATTTATCCTTTCCTTTGCTCACCATTTCTTCTTCCATCTCATACCTTCTTTCCCTGCTTATTTTCCTTCTGTGTTTGCCCTTTAGAATTCCCACCAATAAGGATTTGTTAGTAGTAAACTCTCAGTTTCTGTTTGTGTGAAAATGTTTTTATTTTACTCTTGTTCTTAAAAGTATGCAATTCTAGGTGTACAGTTAGAAGGTGTTATTCCACTGTCTTCTGATTTCCATTGTTCCTGTTTAAAAGTCAACTGAAAGTCTAATTGGAATTCTTTTACAGATTATTGATTTTTTTTTTTTTCTTGGCTGCTTTTATGATCTTTTGCTTTGTTTTGTTTTGTTTTCCTGCAGTTCACTATGATGTGTGTAAGTGTGAATTTCTTTCTGTTTATCTTACTTGGTATATTAGTCAGCTAGATGGGTGCTGATGTAAAATACCAGAAATCAGTTGGCTTTTATAAATGGTATTTATTTGGGGTAGAAGCTTACAGTTACCGGGTCATAAAGTTCCTTCCCTCACCAAAGTCTATTGCCACATGTTAGAGCAAGATGGCTGCTGATGTCTGCCAAGAGTTGAGGCTTCTTGGGTTCCTCTCTTCCCAGGGCTCTGTTTCTCTCTGGGCTCAGCTTCTGTGCTCTCTTCACAAGGCCAGCTGTAGACTATCAGGTGAATGGTCCTGTTTTTCTCCCTAGAGCTTCTGCCATGTCTAAGCAGCCATCTCTATTCCTCTGTGTTCTTCTTCTGTGTGTTCACTTCCTGGACTCCAGTTCAAAACTCCAACTCTCTTCTCTGCTGTGTAGTTTTCTCTGAGTCCCCACCCACCAAGGGGCAGGGACTCAATGTCCTACTGAAGTGGCCCAATCAAAGCCCTAATCATAATTTAATCATGCCCGGGTACAGACCAGTTTACAAACATAATCCAATATCTATTTTGGGAATTCATAAACAATGCCAAACTGCCACACTTGGGCTTCCTGAATATAAGAATTGGTTTATTTCATGAAAGACTATGAAATAGTCATTGACTGTTTGACTATTGCTCCTTCATCACCACCACCCATTCTCTATATTCTTTCTTGTAGAATTCTTATTAGGCTAATGGAAAACCCTCTTCTGCTAATTATCATGATTCCCAACAACCCATTCATGTTTTTTCATCTTTTGTCTCTTAGTGCTGCATTCTGGGTGGTTTCTTTAGTCTATTCTTCAATTCACTAAGTTTCTCTTTATGCTAAACTGCCCTTTAAAATCTTTAATAAATTAGAAATTCTACTGGTTCCTTTTTAAATCTTTTTTGTTAGACTTTAAAAATCTCCTTCATATTTGTAACATTTTTAATATCCTCTTTTTTATTTAAGCTTATTCAACATAGTTTAGTTCTATATTTGCTAATTCCAATATATGCAAGCATTGTGCATCTGATTCTACAGGTTGTGTCTTCTGATTTTAGCACATGGTAGAGACTTTCTGTGTGTGTTTATGTATGTATGTATATGTGTGTGTGTGTGTGTGTGTGTGTTTATAAGCTCATAGTCCATGCAAATTTATCTGTAGGGATTTTTTGTTCATACAGAAAGGATTTTCATTTGATTCTTCCAGGGACCTGGGGGCTACCAATCCTGAAATTCTCATTAAAGTGAATAATCAGTTTGGGGCTTGTATTTCAAGTCCTATAGTTGGTGTGAAATTTGGTCCAAGAATTATGTGAAGGTAAGCTTGGGGTTAGGAATTCTCAGAGAAGACTTTTGTTTTTCCCCCTCCACCAAGAATCAAAGCCAAGATAGGCAAGGATCCCCACACCAATCTCTGTGGTGTGGTGTTTTTTTGTTTGTTTGTTTTGTTTTGTTTTGTTGCTAGTTTACCCATGAGAATTTCAGTGGTATTGGGCTTATGCAGGAGTCTACCTCGACAAAACTTTGTTTCATTGGCCTTGGTTCTGTGAAATAGAGCCAAACAGTGGTAAATCTACTCCCTTGTTCATTTGACAGCACTTTAAATATTTGAAGATGGTGATCTCTTTTTGAGCCTCCTCAACCCATCTTATCCGATTCTTTCACATGTGCCAGGGTTTCCAGATCCTTTACAATCCTTGTTGCTCTTCTCTGAGGATTCTCAACTTTGTCAATGTTTTCAAAATGTGGTGTTTGAGCCTCACCCCAGGAGGAGTCTAACAGTGTAGATGACAGAAGGTTATAATCTCCCTTGGTCTGGATACAGACTGAGAGCACTACAGTTTGTTGTCTTTTAATCAGACTAAATGATTGTTTAATATTTAGTGTGTAATAAATTAAAACCTGAAGATATTTCCATAGGAGCTGCTATCAAGGTATGCCTTTCTTGGATTAGACTGTTATATTAATTAAATATCTTAATCTTAATGCAGTAATGTTATCCATCTTTTAAAATCTCTCTCTCTACCTTTTGCTTGTTTCAGATCACTGTCCTTGTCTGTTCACTGAATCTTAATTTGACAACCTACCTATTACTGGCTCCTCACAGCTTTGTATCATCTATAATTTTGAATAAGCATTCCAATGACAGAACCCTTTAGCCCAACACGTGAGGTTATTTTTTGATATTACAAGGTTTTTTTCTCTTTCTTTTCCTTCTGGTCCTTCAAGGGCGTTGATTTTGTTGAGATGTTCAGAAGCTTTATCAAGGTCAGTAAGTGTGATGGTTAGGCTAATCTATCAACTGGGCCAGGTAATGTGCCCAGTTGTTTGGTCAAGCAAGCACTGGGCTGATTATAATACAAGGACATTTGTATATTCATTGGTGAGTTTACCGCATAGATGGCTGGTTACATCTGCATCAATAAAGGAGATTGCCGTCAGCAATGAGTGACGCTTTATCCAATCAGTTGAATGCCTTAAAAGAGGAAGTGATTTCAGCATTCAGAGAGAATTGCCCAGCTCATCTTTGGACAGCCAACATCTCCAGGAAACTCAAGGACCTTCACTGGACTTTCATTGGAGCCCCTGGTTTGCAGCCTGCCTGCGGAACCTGGACTTGTGCACCCCCACGGTCCCGTGAGAGACTCTTATAAAATCTCATACTATTTACAGATATCTCCTGTTGATTCTGTTTCCCTAGAGAACCCTATTACAGTAAGCTATATGACATTTTAAACCAGAAGCCCCCTTCATTGTCCTTTGCAAATTACATAAAAATATGAAACTTTAACAGAAAGCTCATGCCTTCCACATCACTAAGTTGGCAAGTGTTTCAGAAGAAGGCTAGGACCCTCTTAACTGGTTTCCCCAGTGTGCTGAAGGACTTCAGATGTTGGGGATAGGATTTGAGGTTGATGACTTAGCTGGCCAATCTGAGTCTACAGTCTCAGGAAAAGATTTATATACCACACCCTCACCCTCCCTCTGACCCACTCCTGTTACCATGACTTAACCCCTGGTCCTCTTTTCTCAACTTGGAGTCCAGTGTTCCAAATGCCCTTGTCTAAAGCTTAGGCCTCCTCCCAAGGTTCAAGTCCTTGAATTTCTTAGCATTTTTCACAACGGCAAAAGTCTTTTATGCGATTGCTGGTGTTCTTTCCTGATTAATGGGGCAAGGTGTAAACAGGGTGGCCTTTGAATATTGAGCAACCTGAAACTTGGGTGATCAGGAACCCTTCTGTTGTCAGAATTTAGGGCCTGCGCAAAAAGCTCTAGTCAATTCTACTTGAATCTTCTGAGACATCTGAGCAAGTGGAGAATTTCTCCTGTGCATTTCCTAATGTTCTTAACAGTCACTGAATGACTATCTTGCCTCTGGGCCAGAACAGTGATGGCTGCATTACTCTGCCTGGCTAGGTGGATCCACGGGCATCCAGAAGCCTTGCAGTGATTAATTGTGTCTGCTAAGTATACCCATTTTAAGGACTCCATCTAGATCACTAACAAATGAACTTTCACTTACATGAATGAATGTAGAAATAAGTTACAGTCAATGAATGACTGTAGAAATAAGGCCCATGAGTTCTCAAGATTATAATCTTAATGAGAGAACTATTAAATAATTTTGCAGTTCAGCAACTTTAATTAGGGATAATGGATGTGTGCTAGTTTTAGGAAAGTCTCTAGCATTGGGCTAAAGGGCTCCATCGTTGGAATGCTTAGTCAAAATTATAGATGATACAAAGCTATGAAGAACCTCTAATAATAGGTGGGGTGTCAAATTAAGATTCAGTGAGTAAACAAGAACAATGGCCAAAAACAAGCAAAAGGGAGAGAGAGAGAGATTTTAAACTAAGGACAAAATTAACTACATTAAGATTAAGATATTCGATTGCTTAATATAGTAGTCTAATAGAAGAAAGGCCTAACTTGATAGCAACTCATAAAAAATGTCTTGAGGTTTTAGTTTATTACACACTAAATATTAAATAATCATTTACCCTGATTTAAAAAAAAAAAAAATTGTAATGCTCTCAGTCTGTATCCAGGCCAAGGGAGATTATAACCTTCCATCGTCTACATTGTTGGACCCCCCAGGGTGGTGCTCTTGGGTGTCATGTTTTGAAAACATTGACAAACTTGAGAATCCTCAGAGAAGAGCAACAAGGATTATAAAGCATCTGGAAACCCTGGCATAAGGGAAAGGATCAGAAAAACCAGGTGATAGAAGCTGAAAGAGAGAAGATCACTGTCTGCAAATATTTAAAGTACAGTCAAATGAAAGAAGTAGATTTGCCTCTGTTTGGCTCTATTCCACAGAATTCAGGCTAATGAGTTGAAGTTTTGTTGAGGCAGACTTAATTCAATTTAAAAAAGATCATCCCTTCAGTTTCAGCTATACCACAATGGAATGAGAGAACTCATGAAGTAGTGAACTTCTTGTTATTGGAATTATTCAAGAAGGGTCTAAGTGACTATCTGTCAGGGAGTTATCAAAATAATGATGGGTGGGATGGGAATTGTTTAAAGTGTACTTCAACCTTTTGAAACTATGGTTTTAAAATTATTTTACAATAAAGTTATAATGACTAATATGTATAATACAATATCATATGACAAAAAGCAATGACTAATAGCACCACACCAGGCACTATCACATGCATTATCACAGTTTGTCTGGGGTAGGGCAATGCTTTTTTAACTAGACAACTTCATTTTTATATAAGACTGGCTTCTGTCTATATGTTTGACTGCATCAGTCTCTTTGCAAGGTATGAAAGAGAGAAGTAAAGAAAGGGAGGAAGAGAAGAAATTTTAGCTGTATTCGTCAGGGTTCTCTAGGAAAACAGAATCAATAGGCAATATCTGTAAATAGTATGAGATTTTATAAAATTCTTTCACATGACCGTGAGGATGCACAAGTCCAGTTTCCACAGGCAGGCTGTAAACCAGGGGATCTGATGAAAGTCCAGTGAAGGTCCTTGATGAGCTCTCAGGGGACATTGGCTGTCCAAAGATGAGCTGGGCAATTCTCTCTGAATGCTGAAATCACTTCCCCTTTTAAGGCATTCAACTGATTGGAACAAACATCACTCATTGCTGATGGCAATCTCCCTGGTTGATTGTAGATGTAATCAGACATCTCTGCAGTAAATTCACTGATGACTAAAGTCCATAAATGCCCTTGTATTACAATCAGCCCAGTGCTTGCTTGACCAAACAACTGGGCACAATTACCTGGCCGAGTTGACATATTAGCCTAACCATCATAGTCCATCTTTTGTCAACTTGGAATCCATACACATCACCTTAAACCATACTTAGTCTTTAAGTAACAACAATAACAGACATGCATATATATATATATATTTCCACCTAACAATATTCAACTGTCCTGCATACAACCAGAAATGCATTAATTCTCTACAGAATAGGGTGCAAGTCCTTGGGTAATATTCACTCTTAAAGTTGACATCGTTAATTATTATGACATGAAACTAATACAACTTGTCATATGATAAAGGGAAAGGCTAGGAAAGAAAACAAAGATATTCATTTTATGTACATATACAATCATACTCATAACAAAACAAGGAAGAAAGATTAATGACCATTACAGTCCTCATTTCTGTAACTGGTCACATGGTCAAAGTTCATATTTATCACTACCTTCTTCCACTACCCATTCCATGCTCCCATTACCCTCAGCAAGCACTTCAGCTGGCTGTGGTTCTTTGCCTAGGGGTGACTCAAACTTTCATTCCTGAAGATTCTTGGCTATTGTTAGTCCTGCTTGGATTGGGTTGTTGCAATATTCCATTGACTTTAATCACAGGGCATGGCAGTACTCAGAGACACCCTGGAGGATATCCTGTATTCCAGGCAAACTTCTTTACCCCCATTATATAGATGCAGTCCTATTTCCTCTTGATAATCAGGATCAATTACTCCAGTCAGTACAGTAATTCCCTTCTTTGCCTGTTGGTTCAGAGATAAGAGGAGCCCAAAGTGGCCAGGTGGCAGTCTTAACTTCCAGTTCAGTGGAGTCATTGTTGTGTTCCCTTGTAGAAGCATTCCTACTTTTGGAACTAAGTCCTGTAGACCAACAGAGTTTAAGGTTGCAGGGATAAGAATCAAAATTTTTCCTAGTGGATCACTAGGGATAATAGTGAGTGGTGCCACTCCCATTTTGATTATTAGACTCCTA
>JAQZBX010015936.1:12583-37108 GCA_029593785.1 Cabassous unicinctus
ATGTCTTCATAAAATGTTTTTATGGAATTCTAGGTCCCAGAGATGGAAAGAACTTTAAAGCTCCTCTATTCCAACCACCCATCCATCAGCTACGTGAAGTCCTTAGCCTTGGAAAATTAAGTATGTGCACTTGGCCAGAAGGTCAACCTAATAAGAAAAGAAGGAAGCCAACTTTTAAGACAGAATGGCACTGCCTTCCCCAGTCCCTTCCATCTAGTTTGGACCCAGCTGGTGCTGCAGACACACAGTGCAGAACAGTGGGGTGCCAGGCCCTGGGGGCAGAGAATACAGTAGAACGCCCCACTATCTGGGGGCTCACTACTGGCCTCTGGAACCTAATCTGGCCTCAGGCCAAATCTCAGTGTTTGCCAATCCAGGCACCCAGGGAGCTGTCTCTGTTCCAAGTTACCCCACAGGCCTGCACCCCAGGGAGCAAAGCTCAGTGGGAAAGAATGTATTCCTAACATCTGTGTCATCGATTCCTTTCTCTGCATTTCATGATTGGGTGGTGGATGCTTCCATGTTGCGTCAGAGAGTCAGCAATGCTTCCTGGACTGGGATAACTTCCTCTCCTTCCCCCAGGCAGTCCCAGGTTGTCAGTATAGCCTTCAAGCCAGTTCAAGCAGCAGAGACCCGGGGCCTGCAGGGGTGATTCACTGGTCTCTCATTTCCCAGCTAGTGACACATCCTCACTCAAAACTGAATTTTAGTCTTCATCAGATCTTTGAAGAGGAGCCCAGGATGATTGAGTGGCATGAAGGAAAAAAGAGGGAAGGAGAGAGATAACTTGGTCTCTAGAACCTTCAGAGCAGAGATCAAGAGGAGGTTGAGCTAGTTCTCTAAACTCTAAAACAGGATGGTCTGCTGAGATCTCTGATCGGTGAGACTGTGTGACTTTCCTGACCTCTATCACGCTGTGCGAGGTTCCATGAAGAAGATAGAGTTGTGTGAGGTACCCTCCCTGTCCTTAGAAAGCTGATGTCTCCTTGTCAAATCTTCTTGGATTCTCCTGGTCACAGTGGCACCTTCCACTGTGAACCTATAGCACTCTGCTTCTTCCTCCTCTTACAGAGTCTTGCATTATAAATGGTTCATTGCTTATGTCCCCCACCTATATTAAAAGCTCATTAAAGCTAAAAAACCAGATCTAATCATCCCTGTATCCACAAAGCTTCTAGCATAGTGCCTGGCACACTGTATATGATCAATAAATGTGAAATGAATGCAGTCTTAATGGAGAGATAAAGATATAGATTAAAATATATAGACCTATAAATTTAAAGTACATACTAGGCAGTGCAAGTCAGAATATATAGCTCTAACCCCAGCTCAGCTATTAACAGCCATGTAACATGGATAAGTTGTTTCCCCTCTCTGGACTTGCCCATCCAAGCACCCATCTTTCCAATTAAGGGGCTAGAAAAGGATTTCTGGAGACCCTTCCAGAAAATGTTCAGAGGCACAAGGGATCCCGAGATGCTGGGGCCAAAATGGTCTGTGTAATCTCACTACCTTCTGGTGGTTCCACCGTGAACCCTTTGGAGGTAGGGCTATCCACTCAAGATTGAATCTCCTGGCTCCTTTGCCACCAGGAACCAAAGGACTTCAAATGGAAGAAACCTCCTAGACAAGGTCTGCCCTTGTGGGCTTCTCTCCACAGACTACCTTGCACAGCACCACATGATTCTCAGTGTTTTTAAAGTGCTGACAGGAGAGAGATGGTGAAGGTGAGGTGGAAGGGGAAACCAATAGCTCTACCCCAATTTTGGCTGTCTCTGGCTATAAAGAGAGGGCTGCTACCCTGAGCCTTGTAGTTAAGGCCTAGAAATAGCTCAGCTTAGAGCCAGAGGAGGACAGAGCTTCCATCAAGGCCATAGACACCAGCTTTGCCTGCATATGATGTGTCCAGAATCTCAGCGAGGACCATGTCTGGATCTAGTCCTTTATCATGTCCATAACAAGCATTTTTATAACATGTATATATAGTATGGAACCCCCTGGGTAAGTCAATAGATATATAGGGAAGAATATGGGCTTAGAGTCAAAAAGGGAAGACAAAAATAAATAGAACTAAAATATGTTATTGTGAAGCCATAGAAGTTCATTGCAGGAGGGGAATGGAAAGAGACATTGTTGGGTAAGCAGGGCTGACCTAATCAGAGGAAGATTCCTGGAGCTGGATCTTGAATTGCAATGGAGAGAAGAACCCAGCCTGGCCTATGGAAGGGAGGAGGTTGTCCAGATGATAAGTGGCTTAGGCTAACTTTCAGAAGATGAGAGAATGCCATGTGTTCAGAAGTGCACACATATGAGCATTCTCCACAGCCAAGGTGGAAGCTGGAAAGGAGACAATAGTGTGGGATGAAGAGGGCAAACCTTCCCATAACTGGAATCCCACAGCCTTATTAAGTGATCATCCAGTTCTTTATTAAGACTTCCGCTGGGAAATAGCAGAGCTTTCCATGTTGGACACTTCACATTTGTGGGGTGGGGGAGTGGGTTATAGAGCTAATCTCCACACTTACAAGATTGCCCAGGAAGCAAATGCCATCAATGAGCTCTTTATAAAATTAGTTCTCACCCAAATTCCTCATCATTCAAAACTTGTATACATCCTGAACCCACTGTACTGTGTATTTGTAGGCTGGACTCCTGATAATTGCCAGATGTTGTCAAAGTCTGAGCATGCAATGCAAATACCAGGCATGTCCTTTACAAGGTGAAATTACACACCTTGCAAAAGATACAGGATTTATGACTTGGATGAAAGTATTTGTTGGAAAATAGCTCAAAATCAATGAAGATCTGGCAGAGTTAGAGGAATTGATCTTAGAAGAGTGACAGTTGATGGGGGTAATGCCTCAACAAATGTGTTTGAGAGAGTGGTCTGAATATCAAGTGTTTACATTAGGACCTTTAGAAAATTGATGAAACTTTCAAGTATTTTTTTGGAAAAATGACCACCATGTTGGTTAGGCTAAAAAAAGTAAGGAAAAGCAATATTATGTTATCACACAATTTTGTTGTAAAAAAAATTATATCATAAAAACCTTGATTCATTCAATGTTCTGAGAATTAGTACATAGTTGCACTTATTACCTATATTTTATTAAATATAAGATAGAATCATTTTATTTTCATACCTTTATGTTTAAACTTACCAGATAAAATCCCAATCAAACCTTTTTAAAAGCTATGTAACAGTTTTGCATTATTTATGAATTCCAAAAATAGATACTAGATTATGTTTGTAAACTGGTTTGTTCCTCTGGGCATATTAGATTGTATTAGATTCAGAGGTTTTACTTTTATTTGATTAAATTATGATTGAGGCTTTGATTGGGCCATGTCAGTAGGACGTTGAGTCCCCACTGTTGTTAGGCAGGGACTCACAGAGAAAACCGCACAGCAGAGCAGACAGTGGAGTTTTGATGCTGGAGTTTTGATATTGGAGCCCCAGGAAGTAAACACACAGAGAAGCAGATACGCGAGGAAGGAGAGAAGGCTCCATTAGATACGATAGAGGCCCCAGAAAGAGAGACAAGCCATTAGCCTGATAGTTTACAGCTGGCCTTGTGGAGAGAGCAGAGCAGCTGAGCCTGGAGAGAAATGAGCCTGGAAGGAGAGATGAGATGTATCCCAGCCTACAGCTGATATTGGAAGAAGCCGGGACCCTGGAACCTTAAGAGGAAGAGGAAGCCTGGACCCTTGCAGACTTTGGCAGCCATCTTGCTTCAACACGTGACAACACACTTTGGTGAGGGACGTAACTTACACTTCATGGCCTTGTGACTATACGCTTCTACCCCAAATAAATATCCTTTATAAATACCAACAGATTTCTGGTACTTTGCATCAGCACCCCTTTGGCTGACTAATAGCTATTTTTTATATAATTAAGCTATTTTTTATATAATTTTCAGTCCCAAGTTTGGATTTATTTAGGATGGCCTTTCTTAAAAAAAAAAAAAAAAAGTTTTCCTCAGAAAAAAATGATCTTTTGTAACTGATTTTTTTTTCTCTTTAGTTTCACTGCATAACTATCTCTTGAGGCCATATGCAAAACTCTAATTCTTATTGCCGCAATGAATCTTCAAATATTTCATTAGTCATACTCCCTTAAATCTTTTTCTCTTCTGGCTGAAAACAGCACTCCAGATAACATCCAAATAGTGCAATGGTCTGGATACTGCATTCCATTCTTACAGTCTCAATCTCCCTCTCACTGTTCCCCTCATCCCTCCACCCCCCAACAATGGCCACATGTAGCAGTCAGGATGCTTTTTGACTACAAGTAATGCCATCAATAAAAACCAATAGAAACTGGCATAAACAATAAGGTAGGGACATAGGGCAGCCCCAGGTACAGTATGCTAGGGCTCTGAGTCTGTTTTCCTGAGATTCATTTGACTCGGCCCTCTTCTGGGGTTGGCTTCATCTTCTGCCTGGTAGCAAAATGGCTGCCAGAGTTCCAGGTGTCCTATCCAGATTTTACAATGTCTCGAGGGAAAAAGAGGAACTATCTCTTTCAAGTCTTCAGTAAAAAGCAAGGAAACATTCCCCAGAAGTCTCCAAGCAGACTTCCTTTTATATCTTATTAATGATAATTGGGTCACATGCTTGTTTCTAAATCAACCATTGGATAAAGAAATTGAATTATCATAAATAATCTGGATTAACTACGGTGCCCATTCCAGGGCATGCAATAACCTTTCCCTGAGTCATTGAGAGAGGGATGGATACCTCAATAAAATGGGTTATTTTAGGAAGGTAGGAAGGGCAAGTAGTCATTGTTGGGGGCCACCAATAGTGTCACTGTACCACATCATAGCTATCTATTTATTTAATAAACACTTTGTACCAAACACTGGTCTATGAGCTTAAGCAGGACTATTATTATCCCCATTTAACAAATAAGAAAAATGAGGCACAGAAAAAATAAGTAACTTGCCCAACATTACACAGTGGCATCCTTCTTTATCCTGTTCATGAGCAATTTGTCATTGGGATCCAAGTAAACATGTTACAGGTATCCCTGCTAAATTTTATTTTGTTGGATCCATTCTATTGACCCATATTTCTACTTTGTTAATATCTTATTGAATCCTGATTTTAATCTTTGCTTCTGGTTTCATTTCATTCGTAAACTGGATTGTCTGTTACATTGTACCTAGAATGTAGAGGAAGATTCACAAATTTTAGCTTCCTTCCTTTTTCCTTGTTTTCTTTATTCAAGTCACTGAGAGTGCTAAATAACTTCCATTTCCTTCTCCAGACTCACTCTCCACTCTTCTTACATCAATAGGCACCCTTGCCCTTTGTCTCCTCGTTGAATTCTCCTATTGGAGGACACTGACAGACACTGGCAGATCAAGGGTAGGATAAGAATGAAATTGGGGAGTTCATTCTTCTGGCTCCTTTTCTGCTGCTTCAATGTGGATTAGCTGTGTTCATCTCAGGTGGCCCTCTCCAGGGTCTAGTAACCACTCCTTCTTGCCTCTTCAGGCTCAAGAGTGATAAAGCCTCTGCTGCCACTTCATCATCCCTTGTGGATTTCCCTAAACCATGCCCACACCTTTGCAAATAGCCCTTTTATTAAACTCTTCTCAAACCATCTAGTTGGAATATATCTACTGTTTCCTGTCAACTTCATGACTAACACACTGACTAAACATTGAACAAGACTGGACAAATGACAGAGAGCCCTGCAGCATACTTCCAGACACCTTCCTTGAAGTTGGCATTTGCTCACTTTTTGAGTGATCATTCAATTTATTAGTAATCTTCCTAATTATGCTTGTATACAGCCCATATTTCCTCCTGAGATTATCATGTGATATCAAATCTCACTGAAGTACAGATCTACCAACTTCAGTCTACTAGCTCAGTAATCTAATAACATTTGGGTTTGTTGGTTTTTGTTTTTTTTTAAGTTAACTTGGCATGGGTCATGTTTGAGGATTATTCATTTCTTTTAACCAAATAATTATTAATCCGTTCTAGAATTCTGCATAAGAATGAAAGCAAGCCCTCTTGCCTCTAACTTCCCGTGTATATTTTTTTCCACCATTTTGAAAATTAGGACATCTGCCCATCGCAAATTTTCAAGCACTTAAGATTCCATAATCGAATGTGCAATTGTATCTGTCCTCTGGGATGTAATTCATCTGCATCTTGTTAGTAAAATTAACGGACCCCCTGCATTAGATGTTGCCAGGAGGGACCCCTTTCCCAAAAAGGATTTTCCAGAAGACAGTAACAGTTGACCTGCAGGAGATTTTGGAGAAAAAGGGAACAATGGCTTACACCCTGCAGAACTGCAGATAAACAACACTGGTGATCAACCAGTTTCTGTCCAGAAGAGATAGCTACTGGACAAGCATACCATGCTATTTGGTGTATGCCTGCTCCCCACTTTGTAAGACCCCCCTATGTAAAACAGAAACTTAACAGCTAATCAGAACATTCTTCACTTGCTTCCACACTTGCCGCCCCACCCCCAGGTGGAACTCCTTTCCATGTGCAGTTTGGATGCTGCCTCATTCATGAATCATTAACTGCTCAGATAAACTCCCAAAATAATATCTTGTCTAATATATATATATATATATATATATATATATAATCAATCTGGAGTTGTGACTCATTTAGAAACCCAGTGTGCTCTTACCAGCTCTTCACCCCTCTTAGACCTCAGCCTCCTCTTTAACTACGATTGTTCTACATTTTTCTATGTAGAAGACATTCCACTTACTGGAGAAAATAAATACAAAAGTCGATGTTGAGTAGTTCTGGTTTCTTTCTATTAACATTTCTCCAGCTGCCCCAAGAAGTGGGCCTGTGACTCCTTTGATCCTCCTTTTGCACTGATCCGGGATTAAAAGCACCCTCTTTGTTCTTGATCTCAGGGCAATTTGAAACCATCCTCTGCAATTTAGGAATTCTGACACTCTTCTTTCAGGTAGGTCTCTGCTAACCTTGGAGAGGCCACTTCCTTCTATGTCTCATATATACACCCTTGAAAAGCTGTCCTCAAGTTGTTGTCCTAAGGCAACCACATTCTATCTAAATGTAGTTCCCTTTTTCTTCTTTATCAGCTACATTTGCAAATTAATAGTCACAATTACAATTCTTAGACTCTCCAAGACCTTTAAGTCATCTTCTGCTTTCAGAACCTTGGTGTTACATCAAACTTTTCAATGGCGGTTGCTTCACTAAATCCAGGGAACCTGCCAGGGTTCCCATCATTGGCAACTTCTGTCTAAGACTATTTCTCCCAAAGTTTCTGCTATTTCCTCACCTTTAAAATCAGTTCTTTTCTTATTGTCAACTTTGGGTCTAGAGACTGGAAGGATTCTCACAAATTCAAAGGAGTGGGAGTCCCTGGAGAAGGAGCAAGGGGTGGGGGTGGGGGACAAATGGAGCACCAACTTTATCCGTAATGTTTTACCTCTTCAAGAAACAAGTCGAGAGAAAATTCCTCACGACAGTAACATTTGCTCATTCTGAGGATTAGTGCTTTCGTTTTTGTTAGATTATTCTTGAAATATTTCCATACTTTAAAAAAACAAAATAAAATAATACATTAAAAAAAAGTCCAGGGTAGCAGTTCATCTCAATGCTCCCTGCATTTTCTGTGAGAGCAAACCATAAAGTAATACCAGAATGTATCAGATGCTCTGCTTATTCTTCAGATGTTTCCACTTCACCTTTCAGGGCATACCTCTCACACTTGCTAAGTGCTGCATTTCTATCTCTGTTTTTCTCCCGGTGTTGCAGTCATTCTTCATTCACTCAATCCTTGGCACTCATCTTGATCCCCCTCTTCCTTCTCAGAATACATCTCTTTCAGGCTTCTATCTTGCTCAATTTCTCCTACCTTGTCTAGGTGTCCAGGAATCATTTATTCCTTCTGATGAGTTGGGGCACAATGATGCATGGCTCAAGTCCTTTTGCCTTTTCCTCTTGATGGGCACACAACATTTTACTTTAAGCTAAAATAACCATTACAATAGCAAGTAGAAACACTGTGAACTTACTTTTTGTGGCAGTTTGAGATTTTTTATGAATTCCAAAAAGAGAAAGATTATGTTTGTAAACTAATCTTTTCCTCTGAGTGTGATACCTTTTGATTGTATTAAATTCGGTGAGAGGACTCTGATTAAGTTTAGTTGATAAAATCAATTTAGGGCTTCTGATTGGGCTATGTCAGTAAGCCGTAATTCAAGTTGAGTCCCCACTCCCTTGGTGGGCTGATGTAAATGGACACTCACTCAAGAAGACACCCAGAAGAGAGAGAGCTCTGTCATGTTTGATCGTGGGACCCAGGGGAGAGATGAGCCATTCACCTGATAGTTTGCAGCTGACCTTGGGAAGAGAGCCAAGACTGATATAGAAGGCCGGGAAAGAAATGAGCCCTATGCCAGGAGAGAGAGGAAGCTCTGAGAGACAAGCCCTATCCCAGCCTGCAGCTGAGAGAAAGGAAGCCCAGAGGGAAAGGCTGAACCCTCGCAGAGACCAGCCGCCATCTTGCTTCAACACGTGGCAACTGACTTTGATGAGAAAGCAGCCTTCAGTTGGACTCTTTAGGGCCTTGCAACTATAAGCTTTTACCCCAAATAAATACCCTTTATAAAAGCTAACAGATTTCTGGTACTTTGCATCAGCACCCCTTTGGCTGACTAACATACCTTTGAACTTAAAAAGGTAAGTTCAACTGTGGTCAGTGGTTATACGAGCCCAATCAGTGGTGACCATCTTTTCTCTGTGACGACTAGCTGAGAACAGATTTTAAAGGACAAGCTGTCTCAAGGCCTGTTTTCTGAGGAGCCACCTGGAAGAAAGCCTGCCCCAAGGGAAGAGAAAGACAGAAAAAGGGAAAGGTAGGAGGGCACAAAGGAAATGTAACCTCCTTCATGGTTTTATTTCCAATGTCACTTCTGTGTAGGACACACTTACAATAAAATAGACATCATTAAAAAGTCAAGGTAGGAACCACAATAGCAAAATTGATCAAGTCAGTTTTATGTGCCAGATATACAGCAGCTATGGAGCTGTTAAACAGCACATGCTCAGCCTGCTTCAGCAGGTAAGGAGGGAGGGTTTGACAGTGACACAGGAAGTAACCAGAAATGTTGGGGGAAGACAAAGGTAGCCTTCAACCCTGAAGTTGTTCTCTTCTTATGGAACCTTATAAATCCTTTTCTAATTTCCATAGGCCAAAGAGAAAAAGTGTGCTGTCCTATGTCACAGAGCAAGAAAGTTTGCAGAAAAGACATGAAGGCAGTCCCTTCTTCCTTTGGGTTCAGCTTTGTACAAAGGCATGCAACAGACAACAGGACCAGATTTGGGACCACAGAAATAAAGGGGATGGCAACTCTGTACCTTAAAGCAATCGCAGGCAGAGAGAGAAGGAGCATTCTCCCTAGGTTAGCATAAACCCCTGCGACGGGTCCAAGGAAGTGGCCAGTTGTGTATGTAGTGTCCTGAATCCATCTGGCACCCAGAAGAACACAACAGTGGTAGAGACCCCAAAATGGTCTCCACCAGAACGAAGCCCCTTAATCACTCCTGGCTCAGGGTTTCACTAGCAGTCTACAGAGTATGGGTTTTCTTTCTTTTTTTTTTTTTTTTTTTTAATAGTAAACACCACCAGAATCAAAACTGCACTTCTCTGGTTGTATTTTATTTAGTATGCTTGTATTTGGGGGTACACTCACATTTACTTTCACCTGTGCTCTTAAATTAACTACTTAATAAATTCTCTGTGGTTTCATTCTATAGTGTGGGTTCAGCTCCTATCATCTTCTTGATGAACTTATTTTTTGTTTACCTTTATTGAAATTCAATATAAAAGAATTCCTTTGGATGTTGTTAAGAAATACCTGAAATGGATCCCCGCTGACATTTGCAGTCAAAGCACTGGTGCCAAGAGAGGGAAGCTCAGAGAAGCCACCACCCTTAAAGAACTCCTGCCAAGGCGAACCACATGTGACACTAGACAGGTATAAAGAACTTCAAGAATGTTTCCACCAGGATGACATTTACAATGTAATTGGAAAGGGAGAAATTATTTCTTACATGAAATATGAAATGATAAGAATTTAAGATAATAGTTGAGCCCAATATATTCAGTATATTGTACAAACCACCAGACTTAGATAGGGTCTCTTGGACCAGCCAAATCTAAGATCAAATCCAAGCACTGCCACTGGCTAGCAGTACATGAATTATTGCTAAATGAATGTTAGAGATCACAACTTCTACAGAATATCAGAAAAGAAACATAAATTTCAGGGATGGGCAGTGACATATTTGCACTGCATGAATATGAAGCTCAATGCATGCATTATAAACACTATTTCCATGTGACTCACCTGCTAGTCATAATATCCATGTATAGCAGGCAAAGCCAGTATTATCCCCATTCTGCAGATGAGAAAATCACAGCTCAGAATCTAGGCCTTCTGACTACTAATCCAATGTCACTTCAAGGGCAAAAGACAACTTTCTGGGTTAATCTTTCAGCCTTTATTGAGAATTCTTAAGGTTGAAAAGATTCACAAACTTTGGCTCCATCAACTTGGGAAACAATCAGAGATACAGACACATGTATAAAGCGTGAATACTCAATAAATTATCCAACTCTCAAAATGTTAGTGGTTGGTTGTTATATATTTTTTTTTAGTCACTATTTCCTAAGTTTCTGAACCCAGAGATGGAAATGCCATTTCAGTTCCAACTACCACACAGGCAGTGAAAATTCCCAGGCCCAGCTGAGCAAGGAGTCAAGACCCACATGTAGAACCTGTGTCCCCTTCTTCCATCAATTCCTCATGCTGCCAGAGCCATTGCAGGAAGAGAGGAAATTGCAGCCCTCCCACTTTTATGACCTTGATGCTGTGGCTGAAGGATTTAAAACAGCCAGCCAGACTGCGGAGGCTGGGCTCTTAGGAAAGCCTTCTCTTTGTGTTTTATTTCCTTCTCTGTGCAAGTGATGAAGACAAGCCCTTCCTGGCAGCTGACCCTGTCAAGCCTGCCAACCCACTCTAGATCTGGTGTCAGGATGACTGGGGCCAGAGAGCAGGTCAGACCCAACCTCAGGGTCTCAGGCTCACAGTGGACTTTCCCCAAAGCCCAATATATTCAGTATATTGTACAAACCACCAGACTGAGAGAGGGTCCCTGGGACCAGCCAAATCTAAGATCAAATCCAAGCACTGCCACTGGCTAGCTGTGCGATCTTGGGGAACTTACTTAACTTCTCTAAGCCTCAGTTCCCTCTTCTATAATATAAAGATAGTAATAATCCCTGCCCCATACGGTTTTGGTAAGGATTTGATGAGATAACATGGGTACTTGGCATAGTGCCTCACACAAAACAATAATTGGTAACTATTGCTATTATTGTTCTAACAACTATTACCAATATAAGGACTTAATATGTCAATGAACTGATCGGAACTGAATTAAGTGAAGGAGCTAAGAGGGACTGGGTCAAAGTTCTTCAGTTCCACAGACCAGAGTGCTCATTGCTCTTCTCTCTTTGGAGGTGTTGGGAGGGATGGGAGGAAGAAGGCTCATTAAGCACCTCCAGTGGGCCAGGCACTATGGTAGGGACTTACAGACACTATGTGATCCTCACCTTCACTACTACCTTCATCTTACAGGAGAGGTTCAGACGGAGCCCAAGTTTACAGTGACAGCAAGTGCCATATCAGACGTGTGTGACTCTAAAACCACACTCCCTCTAAGATTCCACAGGCCTCACCAAGGTCCAAGAAAATAGCTCGCGAATCTGGAAGTCCAGAAAGTTGGATTCCAGTTGCCATTCTACCCCTAACTAGCTAGGTAACTTTGGGTGAGACAGCTTGCTTCCGGGAGACCATGATTCCTCATCATGAAATGAAGCAGTGGCCTCGATGACCTGTAAGGACCTGCCATCTCTGTATCATGAGAGTGTCGGATCCAGTGTGGCAAATACAGGCACGCTCCGTGAAAACCATCCCCTCCCTGAGGACACTTCACACATGGAATTGGTCCACAGAGATGGAATCCACAAGCACCACTGACCGCATCGTGTGAGCACTTTCTAGTTCTATCTTTTTTTATTTTTATTTTTTTAGGAGGCACCGGGGAGAACCGAGAACCTCATACATGGGAAGCAGGCACTCAACCACTGAGCTACATCCATACCCCAGTGAGAGTTGATTTTTTTGTTTGTTTTTTAGGAGGTTCCAGGGATCGAACCCGGGACCTTGTACATAGGAAGCAGACGCTCAACCACTTAAGCTACATCCGCTCCCTCTAGTTCTGTCTTTGTACCCTGTTTCCCAGCCCCTTCTCGTCATCTTCCCCTTCCTCTTCCACTCTGTAGGAACATTCCCACCAGCTGGCCCCTATGCTCTAAGCCATACAGTCAACAGCATTGCAATGGACCATGCTGAATTTAATAGTGTCCCAGGGTAACATTAAATTGGGTTAATTGCTACTTGTTTCTATCCATTAGTTATTAACAGTTCATGTCCTGAAAGATGAGGGCTCCCCAAGTTCTTAAATATTCTGGGTCTAAGAAAGGCTTAACCTGGTGTGTGGCCTAGAGCTGCTTGTGACCCTTTTCTCCCATCCCCCTCCATGCAGTTGCATAAAGAACCAAGATCTAGAGGAGTGAATGTAGCTCAAGTGGTTGAGCACCTGCTTCCCATGTACGAGGTCCTGGGTTCAAACCCCAAAAGAACCAAGGTCTAGGCTAATTGCTGAACCACACCCACCCTGACAACCTCATATATGGGCAACTACAGCCTCTAATTTTCTCCGTGAAACTCTAAACTGATTAAAACCTGGGGTCTCAGCTTCCCTGGGAGGAGCAGAGGGTCAGGCGTCCTTAGGAGACTCACACACAACTGTTGACATTTTATCATCTGAGATCATTCCACCAGGGTCCCAGACATTGGCATCGGAAGCGGAGCTAAGCGGTGTTAACTGGTTCAACATTTTGAATAATCCTAAGGGAAGAGAGGGAGAATCACAGATACCACCTTTCACCCCACGGATGTGTTCCTAGGAAGACAGATGTAAACATTTGAGGTTTGCAGGGGTCTGTCCTAAAGCTTTTGAAGCCTGGTTCTATCTCCTCCGCTTACTAGTTTGGTGACCTTGGGAAAGTTATTAATATTTTTCCTAAGTTTCTGATATGTAAAATGAGGCTAATCACTTACCACATAGTTTTTGTAAGAATTAAATGAAAGAAAATGCTCATTAGATGATAGTTATTACTGTTTTGGGACTCTGTGCTAAGTCCTGCTGCAAAGCTTAGACTCATTTGAAAAATTTGGATTGTTCTTTTATATCAAGTTTCCTAAATAAATCTTGAGACCCCACAATATCCCACCATAAAGATAACTTGCTTTCTTTAGAATGGGCAGGATAGGTCTATTGGAGAGGCAAGGGAGCTGTATAAAAGAAGTGGTGACATGGAGTCCTACAGGTTCCCAGAAGACCAGTGGCTTGGCTTTTTGACAGTGCTTCTCTGTCTGGGGAGTCTGGGGGTAGGACCTGGGGGCAGGGACAATGAGGAAAGGGGAGCTCAAGTCCTGGGTTTGGATGAGGAGGGTGGTACAGGTGCTCTATGGCACCTTCCTGGTTAAAGAACAATCAACATGGCCACAGGGGAGAAGAGGAGCTTGCCACTCTGACACAGTGTCTCTTGGTCCCTCGGTACCTTGGTGCCATTATCAAATGAAGCATTGGCCTGGATGGAGCCAGCAGGTCACTGCTTGCAAGAGAAGAGGAGAAGAGGGAGGTCACCTCTTCATCACCACTTAGCTGTCCTATCCTACCTGTAAGGTCCTCCAAGAATTTAAAGCATATTTGGGAGTAGAAAGGTGATGAGCATGTGGCAGGGTGGAAAGATGGGTGATAGCGGATGATCATCACTCTTCCATAGCTCACCCCATGCAGGCTCCTTCCAAGTAGAGTCTCATCCAGAAAGTGGAAATATCAGGATAACAGACAAAAAAAAAATGTGATGTGAGACTCTGGGGAAGATGGGAGCAAGGAAAGCCCAGGGAGAAGTCCAGAGCTGATTCTTTCCTACAAGTTCCTGTAAGAAATATCCGTGAATGAAAGAAGCAATCAACCAGTGAGTCCATGAATTGCAATTCCAGGAAGTTCTTCAACAGATGGGTGTCAGAGGCCTGTGCATAGAAAAGCAAAAGGAAGCTAGAGAAGAGGTTCTAGGGATCTCTGAGGGCTTGTCTTAGATCTACTCAGCCCCAGTACAGGAGCCATAGTGTTTGATCATTTGAAAGGTCTCACAATGGGAAAACTCCCAAAGAAAAGACCATGTTGAGCCATTTGGCCCCAGGGCAAAATATACCAGAATTACTTCCTGTACCACCCTGTGTCCAACAAACACAAAAATGTGTTTGTTCTGTAAGACTGGCTCATATAAACGATGTGAGCTAATCTCACCACATTCAGAAATGTTTGAAATAAAATAAAAGTCATAGTTGGCCCTAGACCAACTGCAAATGCTCAGAATATTTAATCCAGGGTTTTCACCCACTTGTGCATAGTAAGAGCAGTTACCAGCAGAAGCTGCCTCCTTGTGACTGAATTCGGTACCCCCTGACCCCATCCCAGGAATTGTCTCCTTTTATGGTCACCCATCCAGCTTCATAGATTGAAAACTTGCAAGCATTTTTTACTCTTTTCTTTCCATTATTTCTGATTTCAGTAAACATTATATCCTGCGATTTCTTCTTTCCTTCTTTTTTGAATTTACTCTTGAATTTCCATCTCTATGGCTGCAATCCCAGCCCAGGCCCTCATTCTCTTGCACTATTTTATTACCCTCTTGCCACCCATTTTTCCCTCCAATACCATCTGCATACTGTTGTCCTACTAATCTTCCTAAATGAAGATTTCTCATGCCATGCCCTTCTCAGGAACTACAGTGATTCCCCATCTTTTCTAAGTCTTATCATCAAAATCGTTGTCATTTGAATCTGCTTCATCACCAAAGTTTTGAATTCCAAAACTCTCCATTCCTACCTGGCAGAACCCTGCCCAGCCTTTAGGGCCAGTTCAGGGGCCATCTCCACCGAGAAGACTTACCTGAGCCCCCTGTTACAAAAGTTTTTTGTTATCTTGCTAGTTTCTTTTATATAACCCTTACCACATTTTATCTTTTAAGAAATAATTATAAAACTAAATTATTAGCTATTTATCTATCTCACTCAACCCTTTACCCCTAGGTCCCTGCGTAGAACCTCACAATAGTAAGCTCTGGATAAACATTTGCTGACTTTATCCCCACCATTCCCAGCATGTTCACATATACCTACAGCCCATTACTCATGCTTACCTCAACCCTGTCACAATCCTCTTTCAGATCCTCTCTACTTATTTAAATCCTGCTTATCGTTCAAGGCTCACCTCTGTTTTTAAACTTCTGCATGGGATCCTGAAGTACAAAGTCTTGCCATATCAATTTCATCTTCTTGGACAGGAATCTGATTTTGTAGTGAATCTGCTTGCATCAAAGCATGTGATGAGCATTTCAAGATAGCCTTGTGGACATGCATAGAGAAACATGGGCTGATTACCAGTATAATTAGGACAATTAATAACTAATTGAAATACCATATCCAATGGGTATAGGCCTCAGCCTTGTACTTAAATTATCTAATGAATATTTATTAAACTCAATATTTTATTAATGGCTAAAAATAAGATTTATTCGGCATGCTTAATACATGAGTGAGCAACTTCCAATATACAGAAAAGGGGGGTAGCACATGATTTAACAGCAACAGTTTTGAAAAATATCTGAGTCCTGATTGATACTAAACACGATATGTTGTAATAGAGTGATATAGTAAGAACGAGAGTGAGAAAGAAAGAAAGAGAAAGAAAGAGAGAAAAAGGAGAAGGAAGGAAAGGGAGGGAGGGAGGGAAGGAAGGAAGGAAGGAAATCAATCTCCAAGAACGATGACAGTCTGCAGGATTTCCCAAAGTTAAGTGGCTCTGAAAATAACTGACCACCACCCCTAACCCCCAAAGAGTTCCACAGGAGCAGGAATGAATGGAACACTCTTTGGGAAGCGTTGATTTAAAGAGAAGGACATCGGCTCCCTGAGATTATCAGAGGCTGGAGTGCTGATCATCTGGTGTGTGGCTGGCAGCCCCAGACACCTCAGACACTGAGGGAGATCAGCTGGGCAGGATTAGGAAGAGTGTCAATTTGGCAGAAGGATTAAAAGCCGTAATATCTGAGGAATGCTAGAGAGATCGACCTGAGCTCGGCGCTGACTTGTCAGGGGAGAAGGGTGGTCATGGAAGGATGGGGGCTTGATAATTGTAGTTAAATATGGGAAGAGCTGTCATATGAGGAAGGAATTATCCTAGTTCACATATAACCTCAAAGGATAAAATTGGGATCTATGGTTGGAACCAATAGCATTTCAGCTCTACCTTATACCATATTCCTTTTGGCTAAAATTCTGGGGTGATACCTATTTTCTAGTTATGAGTATTATAATCGAGAGAGTTTCCAGTTCCCTTACTTTTCATTCTGTTTTGCCAAATAATAAGAGTTGAGTCATGAGGGATCAAAGAGGGCACTCAAATCCTATCCAAGGTAGTTTGAAAAGAGATGAGCCCATGGGTGGGTCCCAGACAAGGCCTTGAAAACAGATGGGAATCAAGCCAGGAGGAACCAATAGCAACCCCAAATACTAAGGGCAAGAGACAGTCAACAGGAGCTATGGCCAAGAGTTGGGCCCAGACAGAAAGAGCATTGAAATGGGTGCAGGTAAAGAACCTGGTCTGGGATCATAGCTGTGATCATCTGTGGGGAGTTAGTATGTGAGTCAAGATGGCATAAAGACACAGAGAAGCAAGGGGTCCCAGGATGGCCAACAGTAAGGCATCTTTCTTAAGCTATCCCAGGGGGATAATGTACCTTAGATAGTAAGCAATTGTCACCCTCACAAAATACCAAGAATTTGCACAAATTCTACATGAGTCTCCTACAAGTATCCTCCTAAGATGAACAATTTGAATCTTTCACTTACTTTGAATTTTTTCAAAGGGCATTTGTATTCACTGGTCCAAGCTCCTTACTTTACAAACAAGGAGGCAAAGACCCAGAGAGGGTACAGGAATGGTCCCTGTGAATTGTCACAGTGATGGAACTAGATAGATTATGGGAGAGCAGTGCTTGAACCATGTTCCTCTGGATGGGCCATCCCATTTTTGTCCCTTTATTATAGTTCCTATGGTGCCCAATACAATGGATCAATTCCCAGTCTTTACCCATAAGTGTTGGTTGAGGTAAATTAAATAGGCATCAGCGTGTTGAGGACTAGGTTGACTTCTGTGTTTAAATGGCAAAAATGGAAAAATAAAGAACAAATGCAGCTCTGGATGAAGGTTGATGTCCCTACTTGGCATCGGGGAGTGAAATGTCCCTAACTTAGACATCATCCCCACAGGACTGCTGGCATGAATGAGCCCAGACACACCACATCAGTTTCTGAGATGACCCTGGAGAAGGACTCTGGGGTCCAATAAATAGAGCACAATTATAAAGTGGCATATTCAAAGCTATAGGTTTCTCCTTGTATGGCATTTTGGGAACTCTATGAGGCCCCCAGCGCCGTGCCTCTAGAAAAGGCCATTAACTCCCACAAACTCAGGGGTAAGTGCTGCTTCCCAGCCAAAGGCTCATAAAATTTCAAAAAGAAACTCTTCTGAGCCCAGGAAGACCAGCCTCATTGACAAGAAACACATGGGCAGGGTCAGCACATGGAATGCATTTTACTCTGAACAGCTTCTTTTGATGATGTTTCCAAAGGCTGAGACACAGCTCTCTGCACCTCTGTGGCAAGTGCTCAGCTCTTGTTCCTCCAGGTCTTGGCATCTTGTTAGAGCTCCTAGTCTCCAGGGCTGTCTCCTCTCAATGCCTTCACTGTGCCAGGCATGAACACATTGCACATTTTTACTATCTCAACCAGACCCTTTGCTCAGACTCAGAGCCACATGCTGGGCCATCAGGTGTAGGGCAGGAATGCTCACCCTTGCTTACCCTGAGGACCATTTCCTTGCTTGTTCTACCTCTTTAGATTAGCCCCCAGGCCCACAATGCAGGACTTCTTCACTGGATTCTCAGTTATACCCTGGCAGTCCCACTCTCCATTGTTCTTCTAGCCCCGCTTCAGTCTTTATTGTCCTCTTTTACCAAGAGGCCTATCCATGGCTGGCCAATGCCAGGCCCTGGGACATGCCCACCAGTCTCTTTATCCCCACGCTTAGACATTCTATAGATCTCTCTCCGAATTCAGGATGCTTTGCTTCCTCTATATCCCTTCTACTCTGCCTCAAACATTCCCCCAGGAAGCCTTCCTAAATCCACCTCTCCTAGCCTTGATCATTACCTTTCTCCTTACACTTTCAACTATTTAGTTCTCCAGACACAGTACAGTGACTTTGTGTGCAAAGAAAATGAAGTTTTGGGTAATCTTACTGTGATGGTTAAGCTATTGTGTTAACTCAGATGGGTAATCGTGGTCAAGCAAGCACTGGGTTGATTGTAATACAAGAACATTTATGGGCTTTAGTCATCAGTGAGTTTACTGCAGAGATGGCTGATTACATCTGCATCAACCAGGGAGATTGCCATGAGCAATGAGTGACGTTTATCCAATCAGTTGAATGCGTTAAAAGGGAAAGTGATTTCAGCATTCAGAGAGAATTTCTCAGCTCGTCTTTGGACAGCCAGCGTCTCCCGGAAACTCATCAAGGACCTTCATTAAACTATCATTGGAACCCCTAGTTTGCAGCCTGCCTGTGGAACCTGGACTTGTGCATCCCCACAGTCAAGTGAGAGACTCATAAAATCTCATATTATTGACAGATATCTCCTGTTGATTCTGTTTCCCTAGAGAACCCTGACTAATACACTTACCATGTTTATCTTCTGAGAACTTCTTTTTAATAAAATTATTATTACTACCATAATAATTATACTGTTTCGCTGTAGTTAATCAGTGTGGATGGATGGATCCCTGGATGCACAGTTGGATGGATGACTGGATTAAAGAAATAGTGACCTCCTCCCAGTCCTGGACCTTATTTAACCCTGAATTCCTACCTCGAGTACAAGGATCTTGAGCGCAGAGAGTACTCAGGAAAGGCACCTTTCTCTGGCTATGTGGCAGTCAGTTTTCCTACCACAGGAAATACTGCCCAACCTCAAGGTCTAAATCATAAAAGTTTTCTCTGTTCTGAGCCAAGCCATCTGAGGTCCCAGTCTGTGTTCTGGTCACCACTCTTGGTAGGACCAGGGTAACTAACCCCCTCCTTGACTAACTAAGCTCTTCTCCCTGGAAATCAGCAACTGTTCCCAGGACCCCACCATCACCCACCAAAACCTCCCACGCTTCATTTTGCCTTCCTTTCTGCATATCTAGCAGCAATCAAACTGGTTCACTTTAGATATTTTTCTGTTGGCAATTCTTTAAGAATAGAGGAGTGGGGGGTGAAGTTAAATAGAAGGCATAAGCCATCTATCCACAGAGTGAAGCAGAGAACTAAAAAAAAGAAAAAGAAAAAAAGCCCCTGCCCCGAGGGCTTACAGTGTAAATTAGACACACGAGGTTGTGCAGCAAGACAGGGCAGGCACATGGAGGGAGACAGGTGACAGCCAGGGATAACCATCTTTGTTCTTGGCCAGGTCAGCCTGTTATCTGCCAGCTTCAAGGCAGTGCATGGGTGGCTCAAGGAAAAGATTAAAAGAGAGCACAGAAGCAGTGATGAATTACATCCCATAATAAGTGGAATAAAGACATGGCTGAGAAATCCTTCTGGTTACTTCCTCCCTGAAATTCCTAAAGATGAGAGAGGGAGAAAGAGGGGAGAATATCAGATGAAAGAACGACCCCCCAACGTAGACTAAGAGAAAAAGGCAGGCATGAGAACACGACACAGGGCTTGTCCAGGATTTGACACTTGTTGAGTTGTATGTGTGTTTACTGTTTCACTGTCAGTTTATTCTTCAAACATTAGTTACAGTGCCGAAGCCCTGTGAGTGGGTAACATCTCCCACCCTCACCCTTACCATAACCCTCCAGCATTCTCTCTCCATAAATTCCACGCCAAAGCCCAAAGGCATCTCAGTTCAACTCATCTTGTCACATCAGAATAAAAGCAAAATGAAAACACAGGCATTTTGGAATGTCTCATAAAGCGTGCCCAACACATACTATCCAGTCTCAAATTTCCTAGCGTTTTAAACTGTTGCTCCTAAAGACAACTCTCTTGGTGTGTGTTGAATATTATGTAGATCAGGAAAGCCAGTTTTCAATGCTTTTATTAGAAGAAATTAGGTACATTATTTAAAGACATGATATTGAAGGAGAATGCGAGGTTTATGAAAGCTGCCAAAGTCCATCCAATGTGAGACTCAAACCTGAGCTCATCAAAGACACAAGTGGACCTTTCCTGAAGACCCACAATGCCCGTCTCTTTCCTGTGAATGGCCACAGGTAAATTGTGCCCCTCTCTTCCTGGATCATCAATCTCATAAAATAGACAAGAAAAGTGGGATTCAGTGAATGCCAAGTCCCAGTCCTTGAGGACACCCAAACTCTTGCATTTTTTTTGAGATACTCACTTTTACCTCCACTTACTAAATGGTGACTCTCCCAATTACACAACAAATAACAATGTTATTTGGAACTGAGTTCTTCAGACTTTTCCCTTACTTCAGTAATTTCAAAATATGTTTAAGATGACCTTTGAGAGAGAGTGAGCCAAAGGAAGGGAGAAGAGATTCACAAGATTTGACAGGTCTTATGAATGAATAATTGAAGTGTCAGAGGCTTATTCCTCAGGAGCCATGGAAATAGCCAGGGCCCAGAGGGAAGCAAAGCCTCTTGATGGAGAGAAGGGACTCTCTTTGATTTGGAGAGGGTTACAGCCTTCAACCCCTTCCCAGCTCCCCCTATGGCATAGGGAATGGGAGGTGATAAGACAAGGAGAAAGAGAATGGCTTCCCTAGAGGTGACCAGGCCCTGAATTTCAGCATCCAGAGCTGAGCTCAGGCTGGACACTAGATCAAATTCTCAATTCCTGAACTCCAAGGGGGTGAGGGGAAGGGGCCCTGGTAGAGAGAGCTTGAGTCTGTAGTTCATTCCTCTGCATCTCCCACTGTGAATAGGGAAAGTTTGGGACAAGCCCCGATCTGTACAATTAAAGCTGTCTTTCTGGATTTGCAAGTAGATTAATAAGGTTGAGTTTTACAGAAAACATGTTTTCCAAACACACTTGCCACAGGCTAAACATCTCCTCCGAGGAACTTTATTTTTAGAAGAGCCTTTAAACTATTTTCTTTACAGCACCTGAGACTAAAATCAATCCCCGGTGATGACTTGAAATTCTGTTTACTGTAAAACTTCCATGACGTGAGAGCCATTTAGCAAATCTTCTCCAAACTTGTCTGCCATCTCAGTGACCAAGAGAGAAAACCCCACTCGTGCAAACTAGGAGTGGAGAAAGTGGAAAGTACTCCTTCAATTACACTTGTCTGTCTCTTGCTTTTAAAGTTGTTTGATAGAAACTGCCAGATGGGAAAGCCAAGTTCCTGTTTGACTTTGTCACAATCTTGGGCATGTCACAACTTTTCTAAGTCTCCGTTTTCCTATTTATGTAAGAAAGAATTGCAAAAACCCATTTCCTTCCTCACCTGGAAATTGCTTTCAGAACTACGAAGACACACCTGAGATTCTTTCAGCTTCCCTAAAGGAATATACCTGTCAGCCCAGATGTGAGTCAAATCATCTCTGGAGGTTTTTACATTTACAAAGGAAAATATTTTTGGGATTGCTGTTTCATTCAATCCTTCCAACAATCCTGTGAAGTAGGTAATGAGGATGGGGGGGCTAGGGCTTAGAGAGAGTATGTATTTTCCCAGTCCTGGAGGTTTTAAGTGATAAATGACACAATTCATTTGTTTCTACTGAGGCAATTCCTCAACACCTTTTCTAGTTGACTTCTGTGCCTTGTCACAGAGAAACGGTCTATTTCTTAAGAAATTAGCATTGAATAATTGCAATAATTGCTACCCATCGAGATTCTACTGTGTGCCATGTGTTTGGGCAGTTATAGCCATGAACTCTTGTCCTCACATCTACCCTTCAGGTAGATGTGATTGCTCTCATGTTATAGATCAGTAACTGTAAATGATGGAGTAAGGATTTAGACCTACCCTGTGCTACCTCTCACCCCATGAGTAAGAGAGAAAGAATTCCACCAGGGGACTATTGGAAAATCTAATGACCTTCCCAAATATCCTGGGGGCCTCAGGGACTTCAACTCAGGATGCTGTTATCAGGGCCAAGTCTTTAAAATTCACCCACATCTATATGGTGTTGATTGTGGAACATCCAGAAGATATGATAACTATATCAAAGTTTTGGAAAACTTACTCTTATTCCGGGAAAATCAAGCCCTTACTAATCTCTCTTGGGGACTACAGCACATTTCAGTCATTTAAAAAAAAAATTTTTAAGCCATTATTTGTATCCTCTGCTAAAATATCATATTTTTAATGAGATTAAAATTTTAAGGGGCAAAGAGCCTATGGGTTATACTTCTGTGTCCTTGTCCCACAGAAAACTTGAAGTTTATTGGAAAGTTGGTGTGTTGGTTGAGTGACTCGGCTGAAGAAAAGTTGGGGGATGACTCCAGTTTACCTCTCCAGAAGCTCCCAGAAGAATTTCCAAAAGCGGAAAGGAGATGGGTAGGTGAAACTGAGTTTAAAAGGAGCCCAAAGATGCTAACCAAGGAAGCACCTTGTCAACCATCCAAACCCAGGCCAGAGAATTCAATTCCATGCCCAAACGAGAAGGGTTAAAATTAACAGAAGTAAATGTGTGAAAAGTATTTCAGCAAAACTGCAGCAACCCACATTGCCTCCCATTCTAGACAGAAAGTAGCAAGCAAGGGGTCCCAGTGGGTGTCCAAGAAGGGTCTCAGAGAACACAGGCTCCTGGGAAGAGACTTGGAAATCCATCTGTGCTTTTCCTCCAGGAGGGTTCCCTTCCTGGGAATACATCCATAAGTTAATCACCAACCACCTCTGAGGTCAACATTTATCCTCAGGGAGCTCTAGAGCCTACTTTGCATAAAGAAGAAAATTTCTCCCACTCACAGACTGTTGAGAGAACGAAGAAAAGGAATAGAGGATTTACCAAGAGTTTACAACACGTTCAATTGAAAAAGAATCCTCAAGTACAGTAAACACTTTATTACACATGTGACTTCATTATGTAACAAATGTTGTACCCAATTTATCATCTCAGGGTAACATCCCCCCAGTGCCCACAAATGCATAGCACCTATTATTAATCAATGAAGATTCAGAGGGTGCTTACGCATTTCAAATATCAGTTGAAGCCAAGCATAATACAGTAATACAGTCAAACCTGCTATTCTCCGCCCCTGCTCCACTCCCACTGCCTTTCTACCCACACATAAACACGCTCACACACACACATACACATACAGAGTGCATTCCAATGCAAATTATACATGATTTGGGGTTTTTTCCAGAGCTAGGGATTATCTCCATTACTCTTTCTTTAGAGTCGATTGTGCTGTGGCCCATTCTATTTGCTTAAAGAAATACGTCTGACATCTCACCATGTGGCTCTGTTGGAAAAAGGAAAACATCGGGCATTTCACAGGACTGGACCTGACTCTCAGCAGCACACATTTGGGCTGTGTTAGGGATGTGAAAACAAGGCCACCTCTGCATGGCACCTTCCTTTCTCCAAGATGGTACCCAGGGGAGGCTTTTCATTTGGGACCTCAATAGCAAAGCAGCGTCTTATCCAGCCAGTCAGTCCAGGCCACTGGACCTGACTCCCCCTGACCCCAAAAGCCACCCCCACCCCTACCCCTGTGCAGGCAGTTTGGGTGACATCCACATCCCTTCAGAGTTCCAGACTCTGCTGTTCCAGGCCAAACTCCAAGCTGATAATCAAACCTCCAAAACTCCATTCATTTCCCTTCTCCACAAGTTTTTTGTTTGTTTGTTTGTTTTGTTTTTATTGAAGCAAATCATTCATACATGAACATACATAAACAATAAGTGTAGAGTGAAAGTTGTGACCTTACAAAACAAACATGCATGACATCATACAGGGCTCCCATACATCACCCAACCGTAAATACCTTGCATTGTTGTGAAACATTTGTTAAAAATTATGAAAGAGTATCATCAAACTATTACTACAGTACTAACTATAGTCCATACCTTATGTATTAGTCAGCCAAAGGGGTGCTAATGTGAAATACCAAAAATGGGTTGGTCTTTATAAAGGGTATTTATTTGGGGTAGAAGTCCACAGTTACCAGGCCATAAAGCATAAGTTTCTTCCCTCACCAAAGTCCAATGTCACATGTTGGAGCAAGACAGCTGCCGACGTTTGCCAGGGTTCAGGCTTCTTGGATTCCTCT
>JAQZBX010015937.1:0-37004 GCA_029593785.1 Cabassous unicinctus
TAGAGAGGGTGGGTGTGGGAGGGGAGCAGTGTCCTGGCCCCAGTTTTGGAGAGGGGTGGGTCCCAATTGGGGAATATGTGGTGGGGAGTTTGGAAGGAAGAGCAGGAGGCTAGGAGCATCCTCCCAGCACTGAGTCCCCTCTGTCCACATTTTATCCCAGTTTTGGCTCCTAGGGCCAGGCTCTGACTGTGACACCAGGAACTTCACAATCAGACATCTGTGACATAGTGCTGTCTACCACTCCACATGACCCTCCCCCCGGAAGCCTCTTGGCTCCCACTATGGAAGCCCCACCTTCTCAGGGCCCTACCTCCCTCCCATCAATCCTCCTCCCTGTCCTTTCAGGACATGTACACAGAGATCTAGAACTTTCATCTGGGTGGAATTATATGTATACCTCAATGCCAGCGATTTTCAAATGGAGTTAGGAAAAGTAAGGAATGGGATTTGCCCCAGATTGGGGAGTTTCCCAGAGGCTCTGCAATTTTTATCCTGCCACCTGGGGGGGAGGGGTGTAGTTGAAAGGAGCTTCTGAGTGGAGAGGAGCTTGTTACTATATCCCATGCTCCATCTACACTGAAGATTCTAGCTTTCAGAATGTCTACATTTGAAAGAAGTGATTAAAATCTGCTAGTGGGTTTGGGAGCAAAGACTAGGGATTGCATTTAAGTGATGAACCAAGCCTGAAATCACCTACAGGAAATCATTCACAGATAGCTAACAGAACTTGGTTAGAGGAATCTTTGGGAACCCAGGGAACCCATGCTAAACTGCCCTGACATCCTTCCACCTGAGCTCAGAAGCTTCCCGTGGAAGCCTGGTCTCTAGTAATTCCTAAGGTGAGTGCCACAGGAAAGACATCTATCTGCTCAGGTGGGCACCTTTCCCAGGACATGTGGGCACCTACTTCCATGAACCATCTCATCACTGCCTAATTTCCTTCTTCAAAAGTGGGAGTCTACCAGGGCCTTGACTCTGAACAAGTTTATGAAGACCTACTAAAAGCTGGACTATATTGGGGCTGAACTTCAATGGGAATTTTATGCAAAGTGTCCATGGTGGTGAAATATATGGGGATGAGACTTTTATCTCAGGACTGTCCTTCCATATATCTCTGCTTTGGGATCTGACTCTGGCTGAGAAAGTCCTGGGGAGGCCTGTGGAAGGAGGATGGCAGGGGAAGACCACAGGATGGCTGGTCAATGACCAGTACCTGGGGCTGAAGCCACCCTTGACCTGAAAATGCAGAGACCACTGATCCCTAGATCATGGGGAAGGGCAGATGGGGACCATCAATGATTTTATGCATGGAATTGTCAGGGTTTCTGTTTATTCCAGGCAAGGTGTTAAAGCATCAATAACTGTAGTGCAGAAAGTAAGAGCAAAAGTGGCCACCACTTGGCATCCTGTTGGATAAAAATTGTTCCAATGGTCACAATTCCCAGAGGGGCAAGGGCTGGGCTGTGTATGTAAGAGGAGGCAGAGACCTTCAGCAAAGGGGCTGTGTGGGCCCCTTTAAGGTGGCTGCCTGGGCCTGATCTGTGGCTGATATGAGACCCTCCCTCATCCTACTATCTGCAAGATAGCTCACCTGGCCCAAGCCTTGTCGATAGTAGGAGTCTTGGTTGAGCCAGGCTGCTCAGTAATTGGGCAGAGGGGTTTCCCAGTAAAAAATGTTCCATGAATTTTCAAAGAGCCTCTCCAGAGCTGGAGATGCACTCCAGATCTCTTCTATAACAATGCTCAAAGAAATGCTTTCTCCATTACATCATCGCCATCTTTTTTAGTGAAAACCTGGCCTTATGAATTATGTACCTGCGGGAAATTGCCTTGGCTATCAGTCAGCTCTGGAGAGGTCTGTTTCCCTCCTTTTGTATATAAATAGAGGAGGGGTTCAGAGTCTTTAGTGTTACTGGGCAATTACTTCTTTCTTTTTTTTTCTGGGATGAGAGGGTCCACTCAGAGTCCATATTACTTTTACCAATCAGTGTGCCCTTTCTCCTTGTTCTCTTCTTTTTTCCACTTGTAGATGAACATTTTAATTTTTTCTAGTTTTTTGTGACCAAGACCAAAGCTGCTTAAATATTTGTGTACAAGATTTTGTGTAGAAATAACTTCCCTTCACTTGAGTAAATATGTACAAGTGGGGTTACAGGACAATTTGTTAAGTGTATGATTTACTTTATAAGAAACTGACATTATCTTCCAAAATGGTTGTGCTGTTGGTTTCTTTGTTTTTTCTTTGCATTCATATGAGCAATTAATATGAGTTCCTGTTTTTCTGCATTCATGTCACTAGTTGAGATTCTCATATTTTTCAAACTAGTGTGTAGTGGAATCTCATGAGGTTCTAATTTGCATTTTCCTCATGACTAATAATGTTGAGCTTTTCTTCATATATTATTTCCCACTCATATATCTTTTTAATGAGGTACAAATAAGATCATTTAGCCATTTAAATTTGAATGTTTGTATTCTTATGGTTGAGTTTTAAGTGTACTTCATATATTCTGTATACAAACTCTTAATTAGATATGAGATCTATATATGTATTCTGTAAATCTGCTTGTCTTTTCTAACTGTCTTTGTCTAAGCAAATGTCTTTAATTTTAATCAAGTCAAATTCATCAGATTTTGTTGTTGATGTCATTTGGTGTCCCTTGACTTCCTGAACAAAATCTTTAAAAGTATTATTGTTGCTGGATTTTTCTCTAGGTTTTTGGCTAAGCTACAGAAAATGAATTTTACAAACAAGCCAATTTAGTTAGGCCAGTAATTTTTTAAGGAACTGAGAGAATAAAAATGGGAGAATATAACAGATTATGGGTCCCAGGTAGAGAGGAAAGGGGCTGAAAAGAGAAAAGAGGGCTGATTTACATATTACAATTCCCCATTAGAGTACAGATTCCCAGGTTTACTTGCATGCTGATCAAGGCAGGGAGAGAAAAAGGCAAGAACAAAGAAAAACATGTGTAAAACAGGGCTAGAACAGGGCAAGGGAAAAGGGCTGATTTACCTTCCTCACTTGCTTTTTAATGATTAATTATTGCACCCATTTGCTAATGATGGATGAGTCCCAGCTGTTTGCTGTTTTGATTGATTACAACACCCCTCAATCTGCCAGGAGGTCCCAGTGATAAGGCCCTTGGAGAATATCTGGAGCTTCTCCTTAATTCTGGAGGAAATTTTATTCTGAATGGAGGTTCTCTCAATGTTCTTCCAGCAGCCATCTTGTGGGGTATCCATGGTCATGTGGGTTTCCTGCCAGGTTTCAGATCTGTCTATTGATTCCTAATTTAGCCTGCCTCATTATCAAGAAACATTTTGAATTTTATTTTCCAATTTGCACTCCCTTTCAGGGTCCTGTTTGCCTTTCCATGTGGTAATGGAGAAAAATTGCAGTTCCCACCAACTAGACTCATAGGTAACCATTTCTGTCTCTCTAGGGTGTTTCAGTTGCTCTTGAGGAGGGTGTCTATTCTCACCAGCGTGATGGTGGCTGGATCGTAATGTGACTGCTTGATCACTCTTTGTTCAGAAGACCATGATTTCCATACTGAGTTGTCTTAGCATAAGCAGAAAATCTATTGGGTATATATGGAAACCTACAGGGCCTCAACTCTAAACATGCTTATAAAGACCTACTAAATGCCAGATGATTTCAGGGCTGTAATTCAATCACTATTTTAGGTAAGGTGTCCATGGTGGCAATATATGTGGGAATGGGACTTAAACCATGACTGTTCTTCCATATGGCTCTGCATGGGGTCTGACACAGGCTGAGAAAATGCTTCAGAGGCATAGGGAGAAAGGATGGTAAGAGGCAGTCCACATGATGCCAAGCCAATGGCTGCTACCTGGTGCTAAAAAATCCCTTTGCCAATTGTCCCGGCCTGTGGGACAATCAACGGGAACCTAGAGAGGGGGAGTGGGAATGAGATGGAACAAGAGACGCGAGAGATGACAGCAAGACAGGATTCTGATCAAGCTGCCAAAGTTTATTGGAGAGGCAGGGTATATATACTGAGAGGGAAGAGGGTGAGGATTGGTGGCTGTTAAGGACGGGTGGCGGTTTGGGATTGGTGGCTGCTGTTGCTAGGCTTAGTAAGGATGGGTGGCGGTTTGGGATTGGTGGTTGTTGTTGCTGGGGTAGGTGGCAGAAAAGCTTTAGGTGCGAAAGGGGGCGCTTTTGGCGCGAACTCTCTTAACTTCCTTGAAGAAGGCTAACAATAGCTTAAGCTGTTCTTGTATCAGCCCTGGCGGCCATGTTACATGTCACCGGTGCTGCTGACAAGGTGCATAATATGTGTGCTACCATGAAGGTCCCCAACAGCCAAAGGGCCCAGAGACCACTGATCCCAGGTTGGGAGGTAAATACATATGGGGGCCAGCTATGACTTTATATATGCAATTGTCAGGGTTTATGTGTATTCCATGCAAGATTAAGGTATCAATAACTACAGTGGGTAAAAGTAAGAGCAAAAGAGGCTACCACTAGGCATCACTATTGAATAAGAGTTGTTCCAATAATCACAATTCCTGGGAGGGCAGGGAACTGGGCATTTGATATGCAGGAGGAAATAAGGTCCCCTGTAGGGTGGCTGCCTGGGCCTGATCTGTGACTGATGTGAGACCCTCTCATGTCCTGCCAATAGCTCAACTGATCCCTAGCCTTGCTGTTAGTAGGAGACTTGGTTAAGCAAAATCTGCCCAGTAACTTGCAGAGAGGGGTTTCCCAGGAAACAAATGTCCCATGACTCTGAGCCAAAGGGGCATCCCCAGGGATGGGGATGCACTCCTTGTCTCTTCAATCTTAATGATCAAAGATACGCTCTACCCATTGCATCAGCTCCATCATTTTAAGTGAAAATCTGACCTTATATATTGTTTGCCAGCGGACATCTGCCTTGGCTATCAGTAGGCTCTGGACAGGCCTGTCTCCCTCCTTTTAATATGTAAATAGAGGAGGGGCTCTGAGTCTCTAGTACTACTAGTCAATTATCTTTATTTATTTATTTATTTTTTGAATGATAGGGGCAGATCCTATATTACTCTCACCAACAGTCTGCCCCTTTCTGCTTGTCTTCTTGAAAAAAATCTTTAAGTATGGTTGGTATCTCTGATCAACTTAAATTTTGTGTTTTAATTTCCAGTTTGGACTTCATTTTAGCTCCCTTTCAGGGCCCTGCTTGACTTTCCTTTTGGTGACAGAAAATCTGTGGTTCCCACTGACAAGACACAGAGGTGACAGTCTCTTTCTCTGTGATTGGGTCTTATGATTGGTGTTTATTTAGTTTTGTAAGAAACTGCAAATACTAGCTAAATTTTTCTCAAAGTGGTTGTATCATTTTACATTCCCACCAGCATTGTTTGAAGGTTCCAGTTCCTGTACTTGGCCTGTACTTGGTATGTTCAGTCTTCTTAAATTTTAGCCATTTGAGTTGATGTGCTGTGATTTCAATTTGCATTTTCCAAAAGACTAATGGTTTTATGGATCTTTTTAGGTACTTATTTGACATCAATACTCTGCCTTTTTGTTAGAGTGTTTGAATATTTTATGTATTATTTTGTTATTTTTGAGCTCTGTGAGCTCTTACCACATTTTACATACAAGTCATTTAACTTATATGATTTTCAAAACTTATCTCTGAGTCTGTGGTTTATTTTCAAATTCTCTTAATTGGATCTTTTGAGTAACTGAAGTTCTTCATTTTGATGAAGTCCTATTTTATTTATTTAGAAATTGTGGTTTTGATGCCATAGCTAAGAAATCTTTGCCTCAGTCAAAAAGCTGAAGATTTTTCATAAGTTTTCTTATGGAACTTTTAGAGTTTACATTTCATATTCCAGTCTTTTATCAATATGCGATTATTTGAACATGATTAATTAGAAAGTCCATACTTTCTCCACTGAATTGTCAAGGCATATCTGCCAAAAATCTATTAACCATATGTATGAGGTTACTTCTGGTCTCCATGTTTTGTTTCATGGATTGACTTGGGTATTTATTTGCCAAAGCCACATGGTCTTGAGTACTGGAGCTTTAAAGCATGTCTTGATATTAGGTGGTTAAGGTATTCTAAATCCTTTCATTTATTTCAAAGTGTTTTTGGCTTTTCTAAGTTATTTTCATTTCCATATGAATTATAAAGGGTGCGCCTTAGTTTCAGAAAAACCTGCTGAGAACTTACTTGGGATTGTATTGAATTGGGTAGAACTGGGACCTTACTAATACTATGTTTTGGGGTCCATTTACACATTCTACCCCTCCATTTATATACTTTTCCTTTCTTTTAGAAAGCTTTTTTAAAATAACTGATCAGAGTACTGATCTTGTTCATCTTTCAGATTCATGGATGTATTTATTTTCTATTTTTTATGTTATTGTAAATAGTATTTTTATTTCAATATCATTTCATTGCAGTATATTGCAATGCAATTTATTATTTATTTTTGTATTGAAATAATTATAGAGCCACTGGTGTTTGCAAAGACAGTATACAGAGATGTCCCATATTCACTTTACCCAGTTTCCACTAATAGTAAATTCTGACATGACTATAGTACAATATCAAAGCCAGGAAATTGAAATTGGTACAATGTGTGCACAGTTTTTTGTGTTTTTTTTTTCATTTTTTTCCACCACTGTCAGTTTGTCTAACCATTATGTCATCAAGGTACAGAACTATTCAATCCTTAAATCATAACCACTTTCCTCACATCCCCACCCCCATCTTCATCATTCCTAATCCCTGGCAAACACTGATTTGTTTTCCATCTCTATAATTTTGTCATTTTGAGAATGTTATATAAATAAAATCACCCAATATGTGAAATTTCAAGGTTGACTTTTTCACTTGGCATAGCATCCTGAGATCCATCCACAGTGCTGTGTGTACTAATAGTTTGTGGCTTTTTTTGCTGCCTGTAATTTCATGGCTGAGAAGGACCACAATTTGATTAAAAGCTTAACTATTAAAGAACTTTGGGTTGTTTCTATTTGGGTGTTATTTCAAATAAAGCTGATATAAATATTAATGTTTCTGTGTAGACTTAAGTTTTGATTTCTGGCATAAATAACCATGAGGGCTATTGTTGCATCTTATGATGGTTACGTTTTTAGTATATTTTTGGGTTTTTTAATATCATTTTTAAGAAAATATTTTCCAGAGTGGCAGTAGTATTTTACATTCCCATCAACAATGTAGGAGGGATCCAGTCTCAGCATCTTCTAAGGGATTTGGTATTGTCACTATTCATTATTTTATCTGTTCTTTTATGCGTGTAGTGACTTCCCATTCTTTTCTCTCTCTGTTCTTTTCTGTCTTCAATCTTAGCTGTTCTGTCTTTGGTATCACGTATTCTTTCTTTGGTCATTTTGAGTCTGCTGCTGTATGCCTCAAATGTGTTTTTGATCTCACCTACTGTGACTTTCATTCCCATGAGCTCTGTTACTTTCCTGTTCAGGATTTCAAATTCTTCTTTGCATTTGCTCAATGTCTTCTTGATATCATTTATCTCTTTAACCATATTGTCTGTCAACTCATTAATTTGATTTTGGAAATTTGTGTTCATCTTGCTGATTAGTTCTATCAAATTCTGCATCTCTTCTGGGGCTTTGATAAATTCCTTTTCTTGGGCCATGTTTTCTATTTTCTTAGCATGGCTCATAATTTTTTGCTGATATCTAGGCATCTGATAAGGATGTAGTTTACTCAGATGCTCAATTTATTTCTCTTTTGTAGGGATTTAGTGGCAGGAGGCTGTGAGTTACCACTGCTCTTTGATTCTTGGCTCAACCTGGATTGTTAGGATAGACCTGCTGCTTGCTCAAACTGAGCACTGGACCCAGTAATTGGTTATAGAGTCACTTCCGAGGGTCTTGGGCAGGGAGGCTATAGAGGCCATAAAAAGCCTCTCCTACTTATTTTTAATTTTATTGTGTGCACTTCCTTGGTCTGCCAGGAAATAGCGCTCATTTTGGCAGTTTTCAGTTCAATGCTTGATCAGAGTGTATTTGTTGCCATACAGTCTGGATCAATGTACTAGAGCTACCTGTCTGGAGGCTAGGAGACTTGTAATTCAAACTTTCTCTGAGATATTTCTCCAGCCTTCTCTGGCAGCCCCCTCCCTTTTACCAGCTAGGAAAAATTTCCTCTCCCTTCTGAATCCTCAACAATCAGTCCCAGTTAGTAGAGGAGATTGGAGGTTATATATCTTTAGCCCCTTGCAGGCTCCAAGGCAAACAATGGTGCAGTCCCACCCCAGCCTGGAAGGCAGACCAAGCTTGTGAGTCAAAAGCTGAGTCAGCCTTAAGCTGTGTCCCTCTCTCTTCCCTTTCCTGAGGCATCCTCAACAATTAGTTCCAGCTAGAAGAGAGGGAGATTGCAAGTGTTGGATTTCTCCAGTCCTTTGCCAGCTCCCAGGGCAAACCACTGTGTGGTCTCACCTAGCCTGGAAGGGCTCCTGGGGCACAGCAGACCAAACTTGTGGGTCAGAAGCTGAGTCCACCTTAGGTTGTGTCCCTCTCTCTACCCTTTCCTGGGGTGGTATATCCCTGGAGCCCCTTTGTCTGTAGTCCCAGACCCAGAGACCTGAGAATTTGAAAGTGTCTTTAATGTGGGGCATGGTGCTGGCAGCAGAAGCCACTGGTTTCAACTCATGGTTCTGTGGTTGCGATTTCCCTTCTTTGTCCCTATCTCCTCTGGGTGGTGTCCAGCCTTTGCCTGCTGTCCTAAATGCTGGAAGATCTTTCTCTGGTCTGTTTCAGCCTGTCCTCTAGCTATTTTTCTGGAGGAGAAGAGATTCTTGTTTCTTACTAATCTGCTGGTGACTTCCCATTGTTATCTGATTTTCAGTTCCCTAATGGTCAATAGCCTAATGTCTAATAAAAGAAGGGATTTCCCCACCCAGGAACCCATAGCCTAACCCAATATAGTTCCAATCACAGAAGACCAACTTGAATGCCATTTCTGAACTTTGAGTGTCCGTCCTTTTTTCCAGGATTACAGCTCCTCTTCCAGGCAGAATGTCTCCTGTACAATTTTTTGCCATGTTTCCCAAGCTCTGATGTAAAATGAAAAGGATTTGCAGAGGGATATAATTCTCTGTTTAATCCTGAATGGAGCCTTGTAATTAGAGGTGTTTATGACCTCAGTAGAGCCGGGTCTCTCCTTTACATCCATTGAATTTTACTGTCACACATGCACACACATGCATGCACACACATATCCATACCAAGGAAAACATTTTAAAACAAACTAATACTAGAGCCCTTTGGCAAATTTGCAAAGCATGCTTCTGCTATTAGATCATGGTAGGATAATTTTAGATAAAGTGAGAGGAGTAAACTTATTTCTGTAACCCATTTATTTCCAACCACTGTACTTACATAAATGCATGGTTTGTAAAATGATAAAACATGGAACAGGGAGAAAATCCAGTGGGCATTGGAGAAGGTTCTCAAGAGGGCAACCAACATAGAGGTTGCTGTGGAGGCTAGAGGTCCAGAGTTTGCACCTGCCTCCAATCACAGATTCTCTGCTTTAGTCAGTTTTACATAGAGATTTCAATTGTTTAGAGAGCATGAGTCTTTATTTAAACTAAGAAGTTTAAAGCCAATGACTCAAATTTTCCTTCCTTGTCACATGAAGAAATACACAGAGAGTTTCAATAATTATCCCAGGTCCAAGTGCTTGACATTAGGCAGAAGTGGGCCTATGGAAGGGGTCCTTGCAGCCATCGACTCCTCTTAGACAGTATATATGGTTTTGTGTGTGTGTGGAAACAAGATTCCAGGGGGAAAATTGATCCAAGGAAAAATATCATTTTAAACTATGTTTAAATGGGATGGAATATAACCACAAGTGATGTTCATTGCTCCAAAAGGTGTTAGGAAACCACATGAAATTTTTGTGAAAACAGAGAAATGAAATCATGCATATTGCTAGCTTTATATTAATTTACTTTAAATTTTTGCAGGTTGTGAATATGTGAATATAATTCTAAAAATGTTAACCAGTCCTCCTGAACACTGGATTTTATAGGGAAATGTGCTGTATCTTTGCATCTACAGAATTGTCTCCTCTGCAATGTTAGCTTCATCACAGTTTCCAAACACAGCACATTTTCTACTAGCAATTAGCTGAAAATAAATTTGTCAAAGTTAAATTTCCCAAATAGAGCAAACTTCCACATATACCAACATTACTGACATACAATTGTTTTTGTTTTTTTTTTTTTAAATCATAAGTGAATTTTAAGGCATTTCATATTTGTACTGAATTGTTTTTAACACCATTAAGGGTAGCTGGAAGTTTTAGCTGAGTCGTTTCAATTTTCTTAAATGGAACCATTAAAATGATTGTTATATCTTGACTATCAGACTGGTTCAGTGGTCTAATGAATATAATATTTATCTAGAAATGCATACTTTGTTACCATTTTCCCAAAGTTAGTCACACACTGAGGTAGGGAATGAGATAAAAATCAGAAAAGGATTCACACAAACAAAATCACAATCAAACCAACACTAGCTAACAGATTATCTGATCATAAAACCTACTCAGATAATACTTTCCCATAGCTGAGAACAAAGAGTTCCCATTCTAGATATATTTCTATGAAGGTATCTTACAGTTAATGAAACCAAGAGACTGACCAGAGACACTTTGTGTGTCTTCAAAGAATATGGATTAGAAGACAAAAGAACGGTCTTAACAGGAACTCTGTCTTCAGCATGTGCAGGATTTGTACCTGCCTAGTTGGAGGTTGGAGCTCTAGAGGCCTAGTTTAGGTTGCAGGTGCTGGGGGTGGGGTGGGGCAAGGGGGTGGGGTAGAACAGACCTCCCAGGAAGCCAACATACAGACCAGGCTGACCTGACTGGAACCCCAGTTCCCTCTCCCTCTTTAGGAACCAACCTTACTTAACAATCTGGTGATAGCTGTAAATCATGCCACTGTGAACATCAGTGCCAACTCCACATTTGGCTTTCTGAGGTACCACCACACCATCTTCCACAGCATCAGTGGTGGCGTCTGCACTCATCTCACTGGCAGAGAATGAGTGATTCGATGTCTGCCTCCACATACTCTCCACCACTCATCTTTTATATTTGAAGTTTAAAATTTGGGGATTTTTCTGGGGATGGTACATTAAAAAAATAGAGACATTTTACCATTTAGACATCACAGATCCAGATGCTCCAAAAAAGTCCCCTCTCTTTTGTTGTTTTAGGATACCTCTTGCCACTATCACAAATATTTCAGTCTTGTGCATTCCAGGTAAGAAATAGCAGTGTGGGGGCACTGCAACAGTCAGTGAAGAGAAAGACATATTGTTCCATTATAATATTTTTTAATCTCTCAAAAGATTTACATGCTGTTTGGGTTAACTATACATATGTGAAATGTGCATTCTTCAGCTTTCATATATATATATATTTATATAAATATTTTCATAATTATATATTTATATATATATTTTGCCTCTATGTCTCAAAATGGAAAACAGGGTGTTTTCAACCTAAGTGTTGTTACATGTACATATGTTTTACTTGCACATTTTAGGAAGACACAAAACACACAGTATTTCAATTTTCAATAAATTAAAAATTATATATTTACAAAATAAAAGTCCTCATCAAAATACATTTTTCACTGGGAAAAAAATGCATAAGACCAACAAGTGGGTCTACACAATTTAAAAAATAAATTAACCTTGGTAGTTTTCAGTGTGGTACATGAATCCATATCAAGTACATCTGCTATTATTCTCCCAGAGTTGTTCATCTTCTGAGTTGAGTATTTTTTTTATATCCTTTAAATTGAGATTTTAGGACCCCCACATTTGTTTTCCATGCCACATCATCTTCGGCCAATCTCTGAGCACTTACAATTCTTTGATGGATTGTTGGGAGCTTAATCAGAAGCAACATGAACACCAGTAGTGGAAAAGTTCTCTGTAAAGCTTTTGATCATGGTTATGGCTGTTCACACAGGGCAGTGGCATTGACCAAATGATTCACCGCCTTGTCATATTCACCTTGGGTTAGTAACTTATTTGCTGAGCTGTATTTCTTCAAGGAAGTATTTCAGAACAAGCTTTGCTGCTTTTCAGATTGGGTAACTTGGAAAACCCAACTTTCTGCTTGCATGTTTCTGTTTCTTTCTTGGCTCTCCCAGCCTGTTTTTGAATGTGGGGTCACTTTGTTTCTTGTGGTCAAAGTAAATATAGTACCTAGTGCAGAGGGCCCCATGTACACTGGTGGTGAAGTTGCATTTATGACCCACAACTTTCTCTCAGCCTGGGGAATGTAGAAGGAGCCACAGGCTGCCAACACTTTGACTATGATTTTAAAAGAACACATATTATTATTTTTTTATTCTTCTGTACATGTCTGCATTATGGAGCCCCAAATTCTGTGGCATCATAGCAAATGAAAACAGGTTAAAAATGAATATACATATGTAGTCTTCTTCCACAGTACATAAGAGGTGCTGAAATGAGTGATTTAGGGAGCTCTTTTATTGGTTTGTATCTATTTGCCTATCAACTCAGACTGGAGAGAAAGTGGCAAGATGAATGAAACAAAGTTACAAGGAGGTAGTCATGATAACTGTGTGGTATGGCTTTCCATTCCTTTTGAATATTTCCAAATAAAATGTGAAATGAAGGAAATAATTTATTTCATTCTTTTAAAGAGATTAAAATGCAAAGCTATGTGGCCTCATAACATTGGCACTGGCCACTGAAAATGTTTAATTTAACTGAGGGATAAAGATCTAGTGGGAACCACAAAATACATCAGTCCTTGGCTCTGAAACACTACAGGATTCCTGTTGATGACAATACATACATCAGAAAGAAAACATGGTGATCTGTAGGGTGGGAGGGTCAGGCAGATTGGGCCTGGGCAGGATGAGGGCACAATGGGCCAGTGACAGGTCCCAGGTCAGACCAGGTCCACTGGACATGACCTAGTTCACTCTCCTGACCTGGTTTTCTTTCCCTTTTAGGAGCCATCACTCTTTATATCAGGTGGCAGTTGTAAATCATCCTCCTCTGACCATGGATGCATGGTCATACTTAGCTTCCTGAGGAACGACCAAACTGCCTTTCACAGTAGCAGTGGCAGCCTGCACCATTTCAAAATCCTACTGGCAGTGAATGAGGGTTCCTCTGCATTTCTCCACATCCTCCCCAACACTTGTCAGGTTTTTGTTTTTTTTAATTAATTTTTCTATTTTTAGTTTTTGTACTTTTACTGACAAGGTACATTAAAAGGTGCAAGTAAAACACACACACACACACCAGACAAGATCACACATACAGATGCCTCAAAAATGTTCCCTCTATTTATTTTGTTTTTGAAGAATACCTCTTCACCCTGGAATTAAAAAAAAATTTCCAGTCTTGTTGATACAATCAGTTTAAAATAGAAGTGTGGGGACATGACCTGCAGCATGACCTGCAACATAGTCAATGAACAGAATGACACATGGTGTGATGATAATTTTTAAAATATTCTGTACATTTTTTTCATCAGGGAACCATCAATGATGTGGCATCATGGCAGTGAAAAGAGATTTAAAGTGAAGAATGTGATTACATAGACAGACCTAGGTTTGTTGTCTTCTTACAGAATGCATGAGAGGTGTGAACTTTGGCAGTTTAGCAAGCTCTTATTTGGTTTGAAGGTATTGTGCTTAGGATCTATCCCTTCAAGGGGCAAAGCCTGAGAGGCAGCAGCTCTCTCTCTCTCTCTGAAGATAATGGAGGGTCTCACTTGTCACTGTTCTGTGGTTTTCATCTTTAGCATTCTAGGGTGTGTGCAATAGTAGGTTTTGTTTTGCTTTGTTTGTTTGTTTTAATTTTAATGAATAATCTCTTCTAGATGCTTCTATGATTTTTCTCCTTTCTGGTTTTATTCATGAGATCATCTGACACTTGTGATTAGGAATATTAAACTACCCTTGTGCAAATATTTTATTTGATCCTACTTGGCAGTGGTGTGATCTGTGGGTATGCTGGTATCCATGTGTAAACACTTGTGCTCATCTATGGAGTATCCATACTAGAATACCTCCAAGTGTATTCCAGAGATATTTGTAGACAGCCCTCAGTTTTCAAGTCTGTCATGAAAAGATCCCATCTTTTTTAAAGTCTGATCCCAACCCTGGAAACATAGAGCATGATTATTTCTCCCCCTGACCAATAGAATTTAAAGAAAGAAAGGGTGTACATGTCCCCAGCCCACCTGAGCTTTGGGCCATTTCCCAAGTCCCTCAGTCCCCCTATCATTCACTCCCTTTCTCAGGGCACAGGCCTCACCTGGCCCACACTTCCAAAATCTTTCAAAGACACCACAAATTTGACCCACTAGAGTGGCCTCAGGATGAGTGTGGCCGAGATAGGAGAGCACAAAGGGGGTGATTTTTCTTCAGTGTGGATGGGACTTGGGACTACCAGGATTGGGGGAGGGCCTCAGTCACTGGGTGAGGGCTGGGGCATGCTTGCAAGACAGGGAGGCAGGCCTGGGGAAGATTGTGAAAGTGAAAACAATAAAAAACCCAGAGCTCCCAAATACCCCAATAACCTGAGCAAGGAGCCAGGGGAGGGGGGGGTGTGGTCATCCACTTCAGAAAATCGTACCCAAGCCTTGAATTGACAGAAACTTAAAAAGGGAATTTAAAACCCATCAGCACCAATATTAAGTCATCAAGCTAAGAAAGTAGCTAGTTTCTCCTCAAATCTGGCACAACACCCCTGCCATTACTGGAAGCAGCCACTTCTCCCTCCAAGTGTACAAATGGAACTCCTGGTATTGTTTGTGAATCAGAAGAAAAAGCACCCTATCCCCACACTCCAGCAGCAAAAATTGCTTTATTGGTCACTTCAAAAACTGGCTGTGAACTTACCATCACAGCTGAAGGCACACAACACAGGATCCAAAGACAAAACCATGGTTGAATCTCAGTCATAAGTTTGGTCTCATGAAGTCCTATCCTAGACCCAGATCAAGATTAAAGATGCAGAATGGCCATAAGGAGCCAGGAATACAGAAGCAAAATCTACAATGTCCACTTTAATTCAGAAATTCAACTCAAGCAGCACATTTCTAGCCAAAGGAATAAGGATTGATTTGCAGGGGAGCCATTGAAGCCAAAATGCAGCCCTCACAAGAGATATTCAATTTGTGCATCTGGGATACTTGCTTTCTTGAAAATGTGTCACTTGTTGGGAAAAATCATTCTCTGAATATTTTTCAAGGGTTGTGATTGGGCTAAGAAATAAGATGGGATGTTTTCCTGATTGACTTGAAAACCAGGGTCTTCCTCACAAATCTGTAAAGAACTCTGGAATCCACTCAGACATATTTGAGTGTGGAATCAACACTGATCAGTGCAAGTGCTTACTCATGCACACAGGAATCCTGTACTGTTTCACACACAAGAACTCCTGTAGTCTTTGGTTCCTACTAGATCTGTATCTCTCAGATTTAAACATTTGTGGTGGCCATATAGTTTTGCATGTTCTCTAACAGTGTAAAAGATAATTTATTTTCTTCATTTCACATTTTACTTGGACCTATATAAAAGAAATAGAAAGCCATATCACATAACTAGGACTACCTGCTTGCCAATTTTGTGGAACTCATCTTTCAGCTTCCTCACCAGTCAGATTTGCTAAGTAAAATATCTTCAAATTGAAAGAGCTTCCTAGATCACCCTTGCCTACAACTCTGATGCATTCTGCATAAAAAAAACCATGTATTTCTATATAAATGTCTTCATTTTAATTCTCTTTTTATTTCTCATCATTCTACATCATTTGGTGGGAACTTGATGCAAAAATGTACAGAAGATTTTCTTTTATCATTGAAGTGTCTTTCTGTTCACTGATTATCTGGCAGGTTATGCCCCCATTCCTATTTTTTTAGCTTTTGGCATCCACAAGACTGGAATGTTTTTGATACCATAGGCAAGATGTATCCTAAAACAAAAAAATAGAGAGGGAAATTTAGGGGGACATATGTATGTGGTATCTGGCAAAATGTCTGGTATGTGTGTGTTTTGTTTATTTGTTTGTTTTTTATGTACAATGTCAGTGAATGTACAAAAAATAAGAAACAGGTTTTAAAATCCCAATCAACAAGTTTGGGAGAAGATGTAAAGGTAGGCAGAGGAATACTCACTCACTGCTGGTGGGATTGTAAAATGGAGATGGACTCCACTGCCAGTTTGGAAGACAGTTTGTAGGTTCTTCAGGAAGCTAAGTATTGAGTTGCAACCATATTCACAGAGGCATGATTTACAAACACCATCTGATATGAAGAGGGATGTTTCTTAAAGAGGGAGTGGGAACTAGTTTGGGTCCAGGGGAATTGGTCTGACCCAGGGCCTGCTGCTGACCATTCCTGCCCTCATCCTGTCCCACTTCAGGCCCTCCCCTCCAAAAACCCTGGATCTCCACTTTTGCTTTCTGATATATGTACTGTCATCCACTGTGATCCTGTCTTGTTTCAGACCCAAGGACTGCTGTATCCTGTGGTTCCCAATAGTTCTGTATCCCTTGGATGAAAAAAATATTTTCAGTGGGCAGTGTCTGTGTTAGGAAGCCACTGAGTTTTGCATTTGTCTTTAAGAGAAATAAAGATAAATTATTTTCTTAGTTTCTCATTTTGTTTGGAGATTTTCAAAAGGAACAGAAAGCCATATTAGCAAACTACCTGCTTGCTAATTTTCTTCAACTAATCTTGCCACTTCTTCACCAGTCTGAGTTGCTAGGCAGATACAAACAGAATAAATTGCTTCTTCAATTGCCCATTTCCACACCTCTTGTGGATTCTGTCAGAAGACAAAGGAACCCATATATGTCTAAGTATGTATCTTCATTTTAAACCTGTTTCCATTTGTCATGATTACACATAATTTGGTGGCTCCCTAAAGCACAAATGTACAGAAAAAATAATAATAAAAAAGAAAACTTCATAATCATAGGGTTGTTGGACAACGGCTCCTTCATGGGCCAAAGCCACCCTCTACACTCCACAGTGGAAAGAAAATTGTGGGTAGGAAAAGTGGCCTCACCACCAGTGTGTGTGGCCCTCAGCATGGGGTACTGTACTTAATTTGGCTACAAAAGATGAGTGGCCCCAGCTTGAAAAACAGAATGCAGAGGGCCAGGCTTTCCACGTTACTGGATTTGTAAGGTGCTGAAGCTTGTTCAGAAATACTTCCTTGAAGAGAATTCATCTCAGTGAAGGAGTTTCCAGCCCAATGTGAATATGAGAAGGCTGTGGATCATTTGACAAATGCCACTGCTTTGTGTGAACAGCCACAGCTTTGATTGCAAGTTTTGCAGTGAGAAAATTGGATGAAGACTTGTTTATCCAAAGTGAGCATTTAAATCTTTGGAGAGATTTAAAAAACTTACAATGGAAAATGTGGCTTTCTCTTCACTATGTTGAAGTGCCCCCATGTCTCTCTTTTTAAGACTTGTATTCACAAGACTGCAATATTTGTGATATAAGGGAAAAGACATATCCTAAAACAACAAAAGAATGGGAACTTTTTGGAGCATCTGTATCTGTGATTTATAAATGATAAATCTTCTGTGTGTATTTTTAAATGTACATTGTCAATAAACATCCCCAAATATTTTTTAATTAAAAGAAAATGACAAGTGTTGGAGAGGATGTGGTGGTAGCTATGGAAGCACTCATTATCTGCTGGTGGGATTGTAAAATGTCACAGGCCACCCCCACTGTGGAGATTGCATGGTGGTCCATCAGGAAGGTAAGTATGGATTTAACAGCAATGTTCACAGCAACAATGATTTACAACTGCCACCAGATTGTAAGGAGGAATGGGTCCTTAAGATGAAGAGGGAACCATGTTGAGTCAGGTCAGCTGGTCTAATGTGGGACCTTTCTGGGTGGCAAGTCTTGCCCAAATTCCTCAACCTACACTGCCCGACACCCACCCACACCCTGGGCAACTGAAATTTTGTGATCAGGACTCCACTCACCCTCCAACACCAGCAGGCCCAAATCCCACCTAGGGTGAAGACAATGGGATACCCCAACCCCAGTGGGGCTCCACCCACACTGAGGGTACTCAGTAGGGGAGGGTCAACCTTATGTGCACATATAAAAGCAGTCAATAGGGGGCACCTGATAACCAGCAGCACAGACAAGGAGCTTGATGGCTTACCCTTCCTCCCCTGTGGGGCAGGAAGACTTGGAGAATGTCTTGTGGGAACCACAGGGTGCCCATGGGACAAAGACTCCATCCCTCAGGCCTGTTGAACTCTCAAGCTTGGGCTGGTTTCAGGTTCTGGGGTGGTGATGGCAGACCTCAGAAAATGGGCCAGGCTCAGTGGTGGGGTGGAGGGCCCAGGATGCATGTGTTTCCCTTTGATTTCCTCTTCTGGAAAAGAAGCTGACCATTCATTTTGGAATTGGGTCAAAATCATGGGCAGATTTTTATATACATTTAAGGATTACTTTTAAAATATCAAGTTCATGTCAAAATAAAATCTAATTTATTTTTGGCATCTTCAGAGATGTTAACGTTTCTTGTTTTTTCATTTCACCACCTACTTTGCCACTGAAAATTGTTTAAAAGAGCTTTCCTTTTTGATTCTTTATTCTTTGCCTTGGTGTTTACACTGTTGAAGATTGTCAGCCAATGTTTGCTACTTTTTTCTTAAGTAATCTGCTTGGATCTATTTGTGTGTGTTAATATTTACCAATTTTGTTATGGCTTTTTTGAAGGAAAATACTTTTGTTATTACCATTGTAAGATGTAATCTAGAATATATATACTCTAAACGTAAGTAGGCCTTTTAAAGAATAAATTGTTTATTTGGCTTATTGTTAGGAGGTACAGGTTAGTGACCATGAAACTTGGTTACCCGTACATGAAAACTGAAAAGGTAAAAGTATAAAGTTCTTGTAGCGTTACTTTTTTTGACTTATGCCAGTTAGTTTACTGAGAGTGTTGTTTTATGCTACAGAAAGATATTTGAATAGTTTAAGTACTTATGAAATTTAGTACTCTACAAATTATTTTTCAGTATCTTTTGTTCAGATGTGGCTGCAAAAGCAAGAATATTGGTTTTCATTTCAATGTTTAATTGAATTTTCAACTTCAGGTTGGTGGGAATAAAGATTTGAAGAAATTTGTGGCAGAAATCATGGAGATAAATCCCTCAATAAGATATTCTTGTCAAGTTAAGTTTCATGGGAGTGGGTGGAGGAGGAATTTATCAGGATACTAAGGTAATGGGTCTCTGGCTTAACAGTGACAGCTTGGAACGCACAATGTATAAAAGTATCTTGACTGGGAGGAGGCCTATAATGTTGTATTTGGAATAACAAGGGTGTGTCATGCATCTCAGTATTTTCATTTCTCTTCATCCTTTTGTAATTTCCCTTATAGCAAAATGTAACCTATTAAGCAACTTCTGGCTATAGTTACTTTCATAAGAACCATATCATAGCAATTCTCTAGCTTTTGAGCATTTTTTAAAAACCTAGTTTTAATATATACTTTCTTAAGAGTCAGATTACTAATGCATTGGAGTATATTTAATTATCCCACAGTTGTAAGCTTACCAAGGTGAAACAAACAAACCATGGAAATGAGTACTGTTCTTTTCCTCCTCCTCCCCCTAGCCCCAGAAAAGTGTGAGTTGACTTTCCCCCAACTGTCATAAAGCAAAATAAATTCCAGTAAATGTGTATTTCTTGCTTCCTTCATATCTAGAATGTTTATTTCCATCCCACTACCTCCAAAAGGAGGCAGTCTTAAAAGTGTTCATGAGTGACTTCTGTTAAATGTCATTCCTACTTTTGCTATATGTGTTTGTGTGTGTGCATTGACCTTGCTGCTTTAAATCTTAAGTATACTGTGGTCATTGAACTTAATATCTCTTCGGTGTTAGAAATTTATTTTACAGAATTGTGCTAAGACATTTAGAAAAAGGAAATGAAACTGCTGTGTTAAAAACCAAGTTGGTTTCAAAACTTATTGGGACAGCATTTGGCTGTTACACTTTTTTTTACCACTGCAATAATTTATATATTGGTATTGTTCTGCTTTGGAACTGTAATTATATATAAACATGTCTACATTTTTTAGTTTTACAAAAATAAAATATGTTGTTATCTACTAAAAAAATTAAGGGCAGGTTGCAAAAGTGAAACCAATCACAGTCCAGGGGTGATGTCCCAAATACCCCAATACTCCAGGCAAGCAGCTGGGCAAGGGGGAGTGGGGGCATGGCCATCCTCTTTAGAAAATCATACCCAGGCCTTGAATCAACAGAAACTTTAAAGGGAAGTAAAAAGCCATCAGCACCAATATTAAGCCAGGCTAAGAAAGTAGCTAGTTTCTCCAAAAATCTGGCACAATGCCCCTGCCACCACTGGGAGCAGCCACCTCTCTCTCCAAGCTATAAAATGGATCTCATATGGCTGTTTGTGAATCAGAATAAAAAGCATCCCGTCATCCCCCCAAAATCACTTTATCAGTCAATTTGCAAACTGGTGATGAATTTACCATCATGACTAAAGGCACACAGCACAGAATCCAAAGACAAGACTATGGTTAAATCTCAGTCATGGGTTTGGTCTCATGAAGTCCTATCCTAGACCCAGATCATGATTAAAGATGCAGAATGGCCATAAGGTTCCAGGAATACAGAAGCAGACATTTCATGGCAAAATCTATGATGTCCACTTTAATTCAGACATTCAACTCAAGCAGCACATTTCTAGCCAAAAGCAAAAGGATCAAGTTGCAGGGGAAAAATTGAAGCTGAAATACAGCCATCATAAGATAAATTTAACTTGTGCATCTGGGATACTTGCTTTCTTGAAAATGTGTCACTTGTGGGGAAAATATCATTCTCTGATTTTTTTTTACAAGGGTTATGATCAGGCTAAGAAACAGGATAGAATATTTTTCTGATGGACTTGAAAATTGGGGTCTTCCTCACATGTCTGTAAAGAAATGTGGTATCCACTCAGAGATATTTGAGTGTGGAACCAACACAAATGAGTGCAAGTGCTTACTCATGGATACAGGGATCCAGTACTCTTTCAGACCCAAGGACTGCAGTATCCTGTGGTTCTTCCTAGATCTGTATTTCTCAGCTGATTTAAACATTTGCAGTGGCTGTGTCACTGTTAGGAACACACATACCTTTGCATTTTCTCTTTAACAGTATAAAAGATAAACTATTTTAATTTCACATTTTACTTGGAGCTATTCAAAAGACATTGAAAGCCACATCACACAGCTAAGACTACCTACTTGCTAATTTTATTTAACTAATCTTTCAGCTTCCTCACAAAAAAGAGTTGCTAAGCAAAATATCTTCAAACTGAAGAAGAGCTCACTCAATTTCCCATGTCAGCACCTCTGATGCATTCTGCAAGAATACAACAAATGCAAGTATTTCTAAATAAACATCTTCTTCATTTTAATTTTCTTTTCTTTTCACATAATTCCACAGCATTTTGTGGGAACCTGATGCAAAAATATAAAGAAGATTTTTAAAAATTTATCATCAAACTGTTTGTCTTTCTGTTCATTGGTTATGTTGCAGGTCACATTGCATGTTGTACATACACTCCCTTTCTTTTAAGCTATGGCATCCACAAGACTGGAATATTTTGATACCATAGAAAAGAGGTATACTAAAAGAACAAAATAGAGAGTGAACTTTTTTTTGAGTGTGTATGTGGTGTGAAATTGAAATGGTAAAGGATTTTGCTATCCATCTTGATTTGCTTGAAATTCCATTTTGTCCAGAAACAGAGGTTAACTGAAGTAAGCTGACATACCAACAATCCTTTGTGGTGGTGAGTAAACCCCATGCTTCAGACCGAGAGGAACAAAGGGCCCCAGATTACATGAAAAAAGCCTGCTGCAGACACTCACCAGATGTCTACAATCCTATCTCTCCATCCTGTTTGCAAATTAACAAACTGAGCCTCAAGGATTCCCTGCCCACCTCAAGGACTCCTTACCCAAATAGCACCATAACCAACACAGCTCACAGAATACACATACTAACCATAAATCATGCCCCGTTATCTCTTCCCATCCCCCTGCAACCTCTTCTTTGTCTCAAGCAGACATATAAGCTGCTCTCCTTCCTCACACTGAGCAGAAACCTCTCTTTGGTGCTGCTTTTGCATGAATGCAACTTTAGCTCAATGAACTTCCTCAGCACTTCTTTTAAAGTCTCTGTTTTATTTTAGCAAAACAGTGGAATCTGTTAAATATGATGTGTGGGTTTGTGTTTTGTTTGTTTGTTTTTAATGTACGTTGTCAATAAAATGCCAAAAATAATTTTTAAAAAAAACCACCTTACAAGTGTTGGAAAAGATGTAAAGAAAAGCAGAGGAATGTTCACTCACTGCTGGTGGAATTGTAAAATGGCGAAGACTGTTGCCACCAGGGTGGAAGACAGTTTGTTCTTAAGAAGCTAAGTATTGAGTTGCACCCTTTGTCACAGAGGCATGATTTACAAACACCACTAGATGTAAAGCGGGTTTGTTCCTAAAGAGGGATGGGCAACTGGGTTGGGCCCAGGGCAACTGGCCTGATCCAGGACAAGTCACCTGCCATTCTTGCCCTCATCCTGCACAAACCCCAGCCCCTCCACTCCCAGCACCCCAAATCACCCCATTTCCTTTCTGTTATATGTACTGTTATCCACAGTGATCCTGTCCTGTTTCAGACCCAAGGACTGCTGTGTGCTGTGGTTCCCAATAGTTCTGTAACCCTCAGATGAAATAAACATTTTCAGTGGCAAGTGGCCATGTTAGGAAGCCACTGAGTTTTGCATTTTCTCTTTAAGAGAATGAAAGATAAGTTATTTTCATTTCACATTTTATTTGGAGATATTCAAAAAGAGTAGAAAGCCATATCACACATCTATCATGACTACCTGTTTGCTAATTTTCCATATACCTCACTCCCCACACCTCCCACACCTTCCCACACCCTCCCACATAAATATGTTTCATTAGTGTGGTACATTCATTGCAATTGATAAACATATTCTGGGGCTTTGCCATTAAGCATGAACCATAGTTCACATTGTAGTCTCACTCACTCCCACACAGTTCTGCATGTTTTGTGGTGATATAAAATGCCCTATATTTGTCATTGCAGTGTAATTCAGGACAAATCGCAAGTCCTTAAAAAGACCCCATATTACAACTTTTTCCCCCTCTCCCTGCTCCCAGAGCATCCAGCTGTCACTGGCTCCACATCAATGTTGTAATTTCTTCCATTGCTAGAATCACAATATGTCTATAGTAGAATACCAGTAAGTCCTCTCTAGCCCATAGTTGTTTCCCCAATCCTGAGGATTCTGGGATGGTGATGTCCACTCCACCTCAAATTGACAGGGAGCTTATAGCCCATGGGGAAGATTGATGGGACTATGTTGCTTGCAGTTGCAGACTCTCTGTGTTCCTTGGGATGGTCATTGTCCAACATCATCTCCTTGTTAGTTATCCTGGGTGAGTCCAATGAGATGTAGAGTGGGTGTTGCAACTCTGCTGAGGTTCCAGGCCCAGTTGGCACATGGACAGCCCAAAATCTTGTGTGTCTTGGATGTACACCTACAAACTCCAGCACCAAGTATAGGTTTAAATAGAAAGGACAGATGAGTCTTGTGTGGGGAAGACATAATTGAGTCTTAACTTTGTCACTCTCAGGAGCACAAACTCCAAAGTAAGACCCACTGACAAGGCACCAAACTCCAGAGCTATCAGCCAGACCATAGGACCTGGTTGTCTCTAGAGCCCTCACGAGCCCCACTATTTGGGGTAGTATCCACTTTAGTATTCTATGACATCTGCTGAGATGTGCATAAGCGTTACCTCTAGGATGACGTCCCAACTCATTTTGCAGTCTCTTAGCCATATAAACTCATTTGTCTTTACATTTTCCCCCTTTTATTTAAGGTCTTTTTCCAGTTGCATTCCTAGTTGGTGCTTGGTAGCAATCCCTTGGGTCCAGGGAGGCTCATCCCTGGGAGTCATATCCCACTCTGGGGGGAAGATAATGCATTTATATGCTGAGTTTGGCATAGAAAGAGGCCACATTTGAGCAACAAGGAGACTCTCAGGAGTCAACTCTTAGGCACCCCAAAACAATAGGCTAAGTTTCAATTTCAAGATCAAAGGCTCAAAAGCATAGTCATCAATATTAAGGGCCCATCCTCCTCCTTCACCAGTCATTGCCCCTGCACTTGGGGGACTGTTGCTGCTTCATTCAAGAGTATGGCAGAGCTCTCCAGGATGGGAATTCAATATTCTTTTGGTTATTGTGTGAGTCTCCACCCACTGTGACAATGCCCCATAACATTTGAACAATTTTATATACTTTATATACATTCCCAGGTGAACTTCTTCCCATGTATCCCCCATCAATGACACCCCATGCCAATGATCTTCCCCTGCCCCAGGTGTAATCCTTCTGTAATCCAAAGCTTCTTCAAAAATGAAGCCATTAAAATAGCCAAATACAATTAAGGAAAATAAAATAATAACAATAAGTTTAAATATAGGAAATGTAATACATAAAATTTTAAAAAACCAAAACTAAAATAAAATTAAAAGATTGAGATATTAAAAAATAATGAAAAATGTATTTAAACATTTTTTTGACATTTTATCTTTCATCACTGTAATATCTCATGTCCTATCTGTACAGTGGCATTTTCTTCCATTTATTCCCCAGTGTCTTACTATTTTTCATTTTGTTTTCAAAGAAGTTTTAGGTCACAGTAGAGACACATACAGAATACAGGAGGCTCTCATATACCCAACATCCTCCCCTTTTCCTCCTTCCCATATTAATACCTTTTTATATGTGGATAGTACCTTTGTTATAGCTTATATATACATAGTGAAACATAGCTACTAAGCATGATCAATGGTTTATATTATGGTTTACATTTTAGACTGTACACTTTTATAAATTTTTATATTTACCATGGCCTGTGTCCATCATTGTAAGATCATGTAGAACACTTCCATTGCCCAATAAATATCCCTTGTTCAATCTATTCTATTCCTCCCTCCCTGTCCCCTTGGGGCCCATGATAACCCCCTGGCTTCACTCCTTGGATGACAAGATTCATAGTTACATGCAACAACACTGAAGTCTTGACACACTGTTTTGTCCTCCCCTATTAGGGACTGCCAATGCTCTCGAGTGACTCCTGCCTCTCTATTTGTGTAGAAATCAGTCCTCCTAAGTATGGGAGTCCAACACCTTCCTGCTCATTATGTAGGTCTTCGCCCTCTGATACAAGAACATTATGACAAAATGATCACTCACAGCCTCCCTAGAACCCTGTTCCAATGCACCCTGTCCTGAATGGCCCCCACATCCCACCCTAAACCAGTAACACATCCTTGTCATATTTCCATAAGAGCTTTCCCAACTTTGTGCTTTCAACCACATATCTGAAAATCCCCAGTGTTCAGTTTGTCCCTTTCCCAACCCTACCCCTAGTTTCCTGGACATTCCATTCCAGCTTCCCCAATCTACCCACCTGTCAAACTTGCACCACCCAAACCAATAATGTCAATACCCTCCTGTCATATCCCTTCAATATGCAACTACACACTTTCACCTTACTATAGATTATGTCCACATGGGTGTTGGCTCACAACCTTCTCCCTTTCTATTTCCTGTAAACCTATCTTCCAGACAAGAGCTCTCTGAGTCTGCTCAATTTGCTTAATTCATATCAGTGAGGTGATGTATTTTCCATCCTTCAATGCCTGGCTTGCTTCACTCAAAATAAGGTCTTCAAGATTCATCCATATTATCCCATGTGTTAGTACCATATTCCTTCTTACACCTGAGTAATTTTCCATTGTATGTATGTACCACATGTTATTTATCCATACATCTGTTGATGGGCATTTGGGTTGATTCCAACTTTTAGCAATAGTGAATAATGCTGTTATGAACATTGGTCTTCATATATATGTTCAGGTCTTTGCTTTCACTTTTTCTTGGCATATACCCACCAGTGGAATTGCTGAATCATATGGCAGTTCTACTGTTAGACTTTGAGAAACTGCCAAACTGTCCTCCACAATGATTGGACTATTCTACATTCCCACCAGCAGTGGATGAGGGTTCTTATTTCTCCACATCCTCTCCAATGCATAATCCTTTGTTTTATTAATAGCCACCAGTCTAATGGGTGTAAGATGGTATCTCATTGTAATTTTGATTTGAATTTCCCTAATAGCTAGTGGTGTTGTGCATCTCTTCATGTGCTTTTTAGTCATTTGTATTTCTTCTTTGGAGAAGTGTCTTTTCAGGGTACTTGCACATTTTTTAAAATGGGTTGCTTGTCTTTTTATTTTTGAAGTTTAGGATTTCTTTATATATGCTGGATATTAGGCTCCTATCAGATATATGGTTGCCAACTATATTTGTCCATTGGGTTGGCTTCCTTTTTACTTTCTTAATAATGTCCTTTGAGGTGCAAAAGTTTTTAATTTTGCAGAGATATCATTTATCTTTTTTCTTTTGCTGTTCATGCTTTGAGTGTGAAGTTCATGAAACCATTTCTTATTACAAGGTCCTATAGATGCTTTCTTACATTATCTTCCAAGGTATTTATGGTTTTCACTCTTATATTCAGATCTTTGATTCCTCTTGAGTTTATTTTTGTATAATGTGTGAGATGGTGTTCCTCTCTCATTCTTTTGCATATGTTTATCCAGTTCTCCAAGCACCATATGTTGAAGAGGCCATTTTCTGCCAGTTGAGTGGGCTTGGTGATCTTGCCAAATATCAGATGACTGTATCTGTCAGGATCTACATCAGCACTCTCAGTTTGGTTCCATCAGTCACTGTGTCCATCCTTGTGCCAATACTCTGCAGTTTTGGCCACTGTAGCTTTGTAGTATGTTTTAAACTCAGGTAGTGTGATACCTCCAATTTCATATTTCTTTTCCAATATGTCTTTGGCTATTTGGGTCTTCTTGCCCTTCCAAATAAATTTTTTATTTAGTTATTCCAATTCAATTTAAAAAAATGTTGTGTTGATTTTTATTGGGATTGCATTAAATCTGTAGATTAGTTTGATTAGGATAGACATCTTAGTGATGTTTAGTCTTCCTATCCATGAACAGGGAATATTCTTTCATTTGTTTAAGTTTAAGTTTCATTTGTTTAAGTTTTCTTTGATTTCCTTTAACAGTGTTCTGTATATAAGTCCTTTACATCTTTAGTTAAATTTATTCCTAGGTATTTGATTCTTTAGTTACTATTATAAATGGTTTTCTTATCTTGATTTCTTCCTCAGAATGCTTGTTCTTGATGTACAGAAATGATAATGTTTTTCAAGCAATGATCTTATAGCCTGCAACTTATGGAACTCATTTATAAGTTCTAGAATCTTTGTTGTAGATTTCTCAGGGCTTTCTATGTATAGGATCATGTCATCTGCAAATGGTGAAATTTTTGTTCTTTCTTTCCAATTTGGATGCCTTTTATATCTTTTTCTTGCCTCACTGCTAGAGATAGTATTTCTAACACAATGTTAAATAGGAGTGGTGATAGTGGGCATCCTTATCTTGTTTCCAATCTTAGCAGGAAAGCTTTTAGGATTTAACCATTGAAGATGATGTTAGCTGTGGGCTTTTCATATATACCCTTTATCATGATAAGAAAGTTTCCTTCTATTCCTATCTTTTGCAGTGTTTTTATCAGGAAATCATGTTGAATTTTGTCAAATGCTTTTTCTACATCTATACAGATGATCATGTGATTTTTTCTTTTGATTTGTTTATGTGGTGTATTACATTGATTGATTATCTTATGCTGAAACATCTTTGCATACCCAGGATGAAACCCACTTGGTCATGGTGTATAACTCTTTTGATGTGTTGGTGAATGTGATTAGCAACTATTTTTTTTGAGGACTTTAGCATGTAGGTTCATTAGAGAGATTGGTCTCTAATTTTCCTTTTTGTGGCATCTTTGGCTTTGGTATTAGGGTAATGTTGGCATCATAGAATGAGTTAGGCAATGTTCCTTCTAGTTCTATTTTTTGGAAGAGTTTAAGCAGGATTAGTGTTAGTTCTTTCCAGAGTGTTTGGTAGAATTCACCTGTGAAACCATCTGGTCCTGAGCTCTTCTCAGCTGGGAGGTTTTCGATGCCTGAGTCTGTCTCTTAAATTGGAATTTGTCTGTTGAGTTCATCAATTTTTTATTTTGTCATTGTAGGCTGCTTGTCGTTTCCTAGGAATTTGTCCCTTTCCTCTAAATTATCTTTCTTGTTGGCATATAATTTTTCAAAGTACCTTCTAATGATACTCTTTATTTCTGTAGGGTGAGTGGTGATATCCCTTTCCTCATTTCTTATTTTGTGTATCTGCTTCTGCACTCTCTTTTCCTTTGTTAGTCTGGCTAAGGGCTTGTCAATTTTATTGATCTTCTCAAAGAATCAGCTTTTGGTTTTGTTTATTTTTTCTAGTGCTTTCTTATTTTCTATTTTGTTTAGTTCTCCTCTAATCTTTGTTATTTCTGTCTCTCTATTTCTTTGGGGTTAGTTTGTTGTTGTTTTTCCAATTCCACCAGGTGTGCAGTAAGGTCTTCGATTTCAGCTCTTTCTTCTTTTTGACAAAAGCATTTATAGCTATGAATTTCGCTCTCAGTACAGCTTTTACTGCATACCATAAGTTTTGATATGTTGTGTTGTCATTTTCATTCGTTTCATAGTAGCTACTGATTTCTTTTGAGATTTCCTCCTTGACCCACTGTTTGTCTCAGAGTGTGTTATTTAACTTCCATATTTTTGTGCCTAATCTGGTTCTCTGGTACTTACTGATTTCCAATTTCTTCCATTGTGGTCAGAGAAATTACTTTGTGTAATCTCAATCTTTCTGCATTCATTGAGATTTTTTCTATGGCCTATCTTGTGGTCTATCTTGGAGTATGATCCATGTGCACTTGAGAAGAAAGTTTATCCCACTGTATTTGGGTGTAGTGTTCTGTATATGTCTATTAGATCCAGATCTTCTAATGTATTAATCAAAGTCTTTATATATTGATTCTTTGTCAAGCTGTTCTTTCTAATGGTGATAATGGTGTATTAAAGTCTCCCACTATAATTGTAGAGGAATCTACTTGTTCTACTATCTATTTGATTTCAGATATACTGTCTTTCACATCACTAATTCTTTCTTCTGCCTGTTCAAATCTACTGTTATGTGCTTCCAGTGTCTTTTTGATTTCTTGGATTGTGCCATTCATCACCATCATAACCATTATCTTTTTATGTATGTTTACAATTTCTTCATTATGGTCTTTTTGTGTTTTCTTAATATCCTTAATGTCTTCCCTCACTTCATTAAGTTGGTCCATGATATTTATTTGGACTGCTTTGATTAGTTGTTCTATGTTCTGCACCTCTTCTTGGTTTTCAGTTTGAACATTGGATTTGTCCATGTCTTCCTGTTTCTTAGTATGGTTTGTAATTTTTTGTTGCCCTCTGGTCATCTTTTTATCTTGATGGGTTTTTTCAGTTGACTAGCTTCACTCTTTACTCTAGAGTTTTGTTTAATAGCTTTGTGTGTGTGTGTGTGTGTTAACTTTTCTTTTTGACACTTTGTTCTTATTCTTTTTCATTGCTATTGCCTATGTTTCCTTGTTGGAAAAATTAGGGCTAGGGAAAGTGAAAGAGGTAAGAAAAATAAAAAGTTAATAGTAATAAAATAGTAAGTGTAAAAAGAGGAACCATCTAAGACCTTGCAAAATGAATATATAACTCATGTAAGCAGTGTAGAGTAATAGGAATAGAAAAGTAGGGTACAACAATGAAATAGTAAACCAAATAGAGAAAAAAATATAGACTGAATTAAAAGGCCAGGATGATGAGGAGAGAGGGAAAGGAAAAGAAAAGACAAAAATAAAAAAGGTTAAAAAGAAAGAAAACAGGATACAGGAGGTAGAAATAAAAACCAGAAAAATTGAGAACTAAACAAAGAGAGGTAGAATGTAAGAACAAAAGATAAAGCATAAGATAGAATGATGAGGGAAGGAAAAGAGATAGTATTGGTATACAAAACAGGTATACACAGAAAAAAGGAAATCAAGGAAGACGCAACACAGTAACCAAGAACCAAGCGAGCAGCACCTTGAGGAATTAATCTCTTCATCCAGCTCCCTCCAGATCCATGCTCTGAAGCCTCCCACTCTGTGGATTCCCAAAACAGCTCACTCAGGCAGGATCATGCCCCCACTCAGCCATTTTTTGTGAGAGAAATCTGCCTATGTTCCTTTGAAAGAAAAAAAATTAGGACCTGAGAAAAGGAAGGAGATAGGAAGTCCAAAAGAATAATAGTAATGGTACTTGCTAAAGGGAGGAGAGCAAAAGTACAAGACCTAGGAAATTGAAAAATTAACATGAGTAAGAAGCACAGAATAATAAGATTAGCAAAGTGGAATATAAAAAATGAAACAAGAAACACTATAGTTAAGAAAATATGTAGAATTAATTAAAATGCTGGAATGACAAGAAGAGGGGAAGAGAAAAAAAGAAAAAAGTGAAAAAGAGAAAGTGTACAGAGAAAAAGGAAGAGAGAGAGAAATACAAACAAGAAAAATTGGAGACCAAATAAAAGTGGTGGAATGAAAGACAACAATAGAAAACAAAAGAAATAAAGATGAAGTAGTGAAAAGAAAGAGTGTAGGTAGAAAAGATCAGTAACCAAAAGAAAAAAAGTAAAAAAAAAAAAAAAAAAAAAAAAAAAAGAAAGAAGAACAAGCAGAGAAAGAAAAGGAGGGGATACAAAACAAGAAAGAAACAATACAGCAGCAACTCCTTTAAAAAAAGAGACAGAAGAAAAAATAAAGAAATACAGAAAAACAGCCTTCTTTCTTAGTCCCCTATGGATCTTCTCAGGCTGCTGGTATTCCTCAATCACTCACCCTGCAGCCTGCCCTTTTCAGATTTTGAACTGGGTTTTCATGAATAAAGCAAGGGAAATAAAAGAAAATGATCTTTTTTTAAAAAATAAGAGATCCAAGAAAAGCTAATACAAAGAAAATATCTATAAGCTCCCTGTCATAAAGTTTCAGCTGGAAGCCTGATATCCTTGTGGATCTCTTCTCAAGGAATAACCAGTAATCAAACCAGGGACCTCATATATGCTAGGCAGGAATTCTTCCACTGAGCTATTCTCAGTCCTGGTTTGATTTGCCTTTCAGAAGGCTATGAGCACATTTTCTTTGAGCAGGTTAGATTCCCTGCAGTCAGCTGGAGTGGTGCTGATCACTGCCTGTCTCTGCTTCCTCACTGATGCAATTCTTCTCTTTACCTAGGTGGCTGGGCATGACTGCCAACTTGAGACTATCCCCCTACACTCTTGCTGACATGTTGGGGTCCTGTCCAATATTCAAGGGGTCCCAACTGGCCAAACTTGTCACAAAAATTTGCTCCCCACTCTCCTAGACCCATCTTCCTCACAAGGAATCTGCCATCACACTCCCATTTGGAGAAGAGAGTTAGGGACTCCACCTAGTCTGTCTGTTCTGAGGGTATGTGTGCCCCTTCCAGACACTAAAGTAAGCACCCTCCAATTATTCCTGGCTTCCCTATATGTCCAGTACACTCCTAGATGACTCAGAACACCTTCCTATGGAGGTAGACATCTACCCTACTCTCAGATACAATTCACCAGGAGTTTTACCTTCACTTAATATCCCAGGGGTGAGGGATGGGAGCCCTTCCTGGCAGCCATGAGGTTTAATAACTCATGATTACTTGTTTTGGGTTCTTTGGGTCTATGACCCTCGCTCTTCTGGGAGTTGGTAAACAGTGCCCTCATTTGCTGTGCCCTAAAGCAGGTCCCCATGGCAGCCTCTGGGTTTTTTTGTTGTTGTTTTAGTGAGAGCTAAGAATTATATGTCTAACCCATTGGCCATGTTCCCACAATCCCTTTATCTTCATTTAACCTGTTTCCATTTGTCATGATGCCACATAATTTGGTGGCTCCCTAAAGCACAAATGTACAGAGGGTAAAAAATAATAATTTTTTTAAAACTTCAGTTAGAGCGTTGGTGGCCATGGCTCCTTCATGGAATAACACAGCACTCTACCTTCCACAGGTGAGAGAAAATGGTGGGTAGCAAATGCAGCTTCACATACATGACTGATTCGATATTATGTACAGACATTGACCTACAGTGTTAAAAACATTATACACATGGTGAAATGTGAAAATACTATCTTCAATCATTTTGAAAACATGCTAAAATACATGCTCTATTCACTGCTATACAATGATTTTGACTTACAATGTGAAAACCCAAGATTCACCTAGTGAACTGTGAAAACACTATCTTATAGTTTTGAAAACAAACTAAAATATATGCTTTTTCCACTGCTATGCACTAATATGGATTTATAATGTTAAAAAACATGATTCACATAGTAAACTGTGAAAACACTGTCTTCATTGGTTTCAAAAACTATATATATGCTTTATTCACTGCTATTTTCTGATATTGACATATAATCAATGTTAAAACATTGTATTCACTTATTTACCTGTGGAAAAACTATGTTAATTATTTTTGAAATCTAAACTACATGCTTTATTCACTCTTATGTAGTGATATTTACATACAATGTTAAAACACGTGGTTCACATAGTGATCTGGAAAATATTATCTTGATTAGTTTTGAGTACTAACTAAAATACATGCTTTATTCAGTGCTATGTACAGACATTTATTTACAAACAATGTTAAAAAACAGTATTCACATAGTGAAATGTGAAAGCACTATATTGATTAGTTTCAAAAACTAAAATATATGCTTTATTCACTACTTTGTATTGATAATGACTTACAATTTTAAAACTCAAAATTCACATAGTAAACTATGAAAACACTATCATGATTAATTCTGAATACTAATTAAAATGCATGCTTTACTGAATGTTATGTACTGATATTGACTTACAAAAAATGTTGAAAAACAAGACTCACATAATGAAATCTGAAAACTCTATCTAAATTAGTTTCAAAAGCTAACTATATATATGCTTTATTCACGGTTATATACTGATATTGACTTACACACAATTGTAAGACAAAGGATTCACATAGTGAGCTGTGAACACTACCTTGATTAGATTTGAAAAATATTCTAAATACATGCTTTATTCACTGCTACACACTGATATTGACTTACACACCATGTAAAACACATGATTCTTGTAGTGAACTGTGAAAGCATTTTCTTGATTAGTTTCAAATACTAAAATACATGTTTTACCTACTGTTATGCACAGATATTGACTTACAAACAATGTGAAACAGGATTCATTTAGTGAACTATGAAAACACTATCATGCTTTATTCACTGCTTTGTACTGATAATGACTTACAGTTTTAAAACACAGAATTTGCACAGAAAACTGTGAAAATACTATCTTGATTAATTCCATATACTGACTAAATTACGTGCTTATTCACTGCAATGTTCTGATATTGACTTACAATTTTAAAACACAGGATTCACATTGTGGACTGTGAAAACACTGTCTTGATTAGATCTGAATAATAACTAAAATACATGATTATTTCACTTAAAATTATGTTAAAACACAGGATTCAAATAGTGAACTATGTAAACACTATTTTGATTAGTTTTGGAAACTAACTAAAATACATGTTTTATTCACTATTATGTACAGATATTGACTTACAATGTCAAACACAGGATTCATTTAGTGAACTTTGGAAATACTATCTTTTTTAATTTTCTAAACAAACTAAAATATATGCTTTATTCACTGTTATGCACTGATATTGATTTACAAAATAATGTTAAAACTGAGTATTCACATGGTGAACTCTGAAAACACTATCTTGATTATTTTCAAATATTAAATAAAATACATGCTATATTCACTGCTATGTACTGATATTGACTTATAAACCATGCTAAAATACAGAATTGGGGTATCAGATGTGGCTCAAGCAGTTGAGTACAATGCTTCCCACATGGGAGGTTCTTGTTTTGCTTCCTGGTGACTCCTGAAAAACAACAAGCAAAACAAAAGATAAAACAACTCAGCAAAGCTAATGTGACTCAGTGTTTGATTGCCTACTTCCAACTTATGACCTCCCAAGTTCTGTCTCAGTCCCAGTACCACACACACACACACACACACACACACACACACACACACACAAACAATGAAAACCACAGGATTCACACAGTGAACTCTGAAAACACTCTTTTCATTAATTTCATTTAATAACTAAAATACATTCTTTACTCACTGCTATGTATTGATATTGACTTACAAGCAATGTTAAAACACAGAATTTACCTAGTTATCGGTGAAACACTATTTTGATTAGTTTCAAAAACTAATTGAAATACATGCTTTATTCCCTGTTATGTATGGATATTGACTAATGAATAAGTTAAAACAGAATATTCACAGAGTAAACTGTTAAAACACTATCTTGATTAGTTTTGAAAGCTAATTAAAATGCATTTTTTTACACTGCATGTACTGATATTCACTGAAAAACAATGTTAAAATTCCATATTCACATAGTGAACTTTGAAAACAGTCTTGTTTAGTTCAGAATACTAACTAAAATACATGCTTTATTCACTGGTTTTTACTGATATTGACTTACAAACAATGTTAAAAGAAAGGATTCATATACTGAACTTTGAAGACACTATTTTGATTAGTTGCTTAAACTAACTAAAACACATGCTTTATTCACAGCTATGTACTGATATTAAGTTACAATCAATGTTAAAATGAAAGATTCACATAGTGAACTGTGAAAACAATATCTTTGTTAGTTTCCAAAACTAATTCAAATACATGGTGTATTCTCTGCTTTGTACTGATAATGAAAACAATATTAAAACACAAAATTCACATAGCTAACTGCAAATATATTAATTGCAAATGCTAACTAAAATACATGCTTTATTCACTACCATGTACTGATATTGTCTTACAATGTTAAAACACAGGACTCACACAGTGAACTGTGAAAGCACTATATGGATTAGTTTTGAATAGTAACTAAAATACATGTTTATTCACTGTTATATACTGATATAGACTTAAAAACAATGTTAAAAAACACAATCCACATGGTGAACTGTGAAAGAAATATATTGATTTGTTTCAAAAACTAACTAAATTATATGCTTTAATCACTGGTATTTACTGATATTGACTTACAATTTTGAAACACAGGATTCATACAGTTAACTGTGAAAACACAATTTTGATTCTTTTGGAAACTAAAAAAATGCATGCTTTATTCACTTCAATGTACTGATATTGAATTACAAACAATGTTAAAACAGAAGATTCAGTGAGTGGATGTGACTCAAGCAGTTGAGTGCCTTGTAATAACTTTGGAGTTCCTGGGTGTGGTTCCTAATTCCTTCTAAAAAAATCAAACAAAAGTAAAACAAATGGAAAAATAAACTCAGCAGAGCTGATGTGGCTCAGTGGTTGAGTGCTGGCTTCCCACATATAAGGTCCTGGTTTCAATCCACATCACAGTATTTAAAATAAACAATAAGAAACAACACAGGATTCACAGAGTGACCTCTAAACACTACTTTGAATAGTTCCCATAATTAACAAATAAACATGCTTTATTCACTGTGATGTAATTTTATTGACTTACAACAATGTTAAAATACACAAATCACATATTGAACAGTGAGAACACTCTCTTGATTAGTTTTGATGACTAAGTAAAATACATGCTTTATTCCCTGCTATGTACTGATATTGACTTATAAACAATATTAAAACACAGAATTTACATAGTTAACTGTGAAAACACTATCTTGATTTGTTTCAAAAACTAACCATAATACATGCTTTATTACTTTCTATGTATGGATATTTGATTACAAAAAAGGTTAAAACACCAGATAGGCACAGTGTACTGTGAAAATACTATATGGATTGCTTACCAAAAGAATGATAATACATGCTTTATTCACTGCTTTGTACTGATATTGACTTACAATGCTAAAACAAAGAAATCACATAGTGAAATGTGAAATTACTACTTTTATTAGTTTCCAAACTAACTCTAATAGATACTTAATCAATGCTGTATATGTATATTGAATTACAAACAGTATTAAAACACAGGATTCACATAGAGAACTGTGAAAACACTATTTTAATTGTTCTGAAAACCAATTAAAATAATTTATCATTAACTCTTATGTACTGATATTGTTTTACAATGTTAAACACAGAACTTGCATAGTGAATTATAACACTATTTTGCTTAGTTTTGAAAAATAACTGAAATACATGCTTTATTCACTGCTATGTACTAATATTGACTTACAAATGATGTTAAAACACAGGAGTCACATAGTGAACTTTGAAAACACTACCTTGATTAGTTTTGAAAATGTATTAAATACATGGTTTAGTCATTGCTTTGCACTGATGCTGACTTAAAAACAATATTAAAACAAAGGGTTCACGGAGTGAACTGTGAAAACACTATCATGATAATATTGAAATACTAAAATACATGCATTGTTCAATGCTATGTACTGATATTGATTTAAAACAATGATAAAATATAGGATTCATATTGTGAACTGTGAAAACACTACATTAATTAGTTTTTTTTTCATAATTTTTTTTTATTTTTAAAGAAGCCTTAGAGTACATAAATGTTACATTAAAAATATGGGGAATTCTCATATACCCCACCCCTCCTCCCACACTTTCCCACATAAACATCTTTCATTAGTGTTGTACATTTGTTACAATTGATGAACACATATTGAGGCATTGTACTAGCCAAGGAATATAGTTTACATTATTTTTTTTTTGCATTTGTTTACATAAATGTTATTTGTTATATATATATATATACATTTTATAAAGGTGCCTAGA